>JAVTVY010021574.1:0-88764 GCA_036873755.1 Hanleya hanleyi | reverse complement strand
TATATATAATCGAGACTGTAATGTTATCCTGCATTTAAAAAAACACGTTAATTGCTGGATATCATACCATTGTTGTAACCCTCGACTTTCACAAAAATATGTCTGTTTAAATAAATTTAAATAAATTATTATTATTATCATCCAAAGAAAGAATTTAAGAACTAACATGGATTTCAATGGGACTTTACGGTTCAAAGTCCCCCTTATATATTTTCGCTATCCCTAAGGTTAGAGGGCTGAAACTTACCACACTATATCTTTGGGTCAAGCTCTAAAGAAAAATGTAAAAACATCCAAGATGGCGGCCAAGATGACGTCACTGTGATGTCATTTTCAAAAACAGCAGTTTTGGACGATTGTTCGGTCAGAATTTTCGAATTTTTTCGTTTTTCTTCGCAAAAACTGCACCATAAATTAGTAAATAATAATCTGATATGAAATAAAATAGGTTTTACCCACTTTTCCATACAGAAAAACAAAAATTGTGAAGAAATATGACGAAAACATCACTTTTCTGGTACCCCACATGGCCGCAATTTTGAATTTACCCATGCTCCTTTACTCCGGAGTCGTGCAGATAGGCTCAATAATGAACCCAATATGATAATCTAATAAGTCACGGAGTTTCAGCTCTCAATTGTTTGTCGTTCTGGAGATAGGAGTAAAACACAAAAAGCAGCACTGCCCCCACCCCACCAGGCCCGGTAGAGTTAAGACAACACGTAAATAATTTTTTTTTTATTGCTAGTTTTAAAGAGCTCAAACGGTGTTTTCGTTCAGCGTGCCAAACACCACAAAAACTCTGCTCCTTGCTTGTCCTCTCTATCACCGATGAAGCCTGTGGGGTTACCTTAACATTGCGTGAGTAATACAGAGTGCACTCTTCTTCCAGTGAAGACCTGGTAACATCATCTTCTACTTGAACGCTGTCAGAGCCATATCCCATTATTGCTTTCTTAGACTCGCCTTCCATGTTCCTTGCTCTTTTCCGCTTTCTGGCACGTCTCCTGATCTCTTCTTTCGCTTTACACGTGTATGATTTGGTGAGCATACGAGATTTCTTTTGGAACATTCTATCGAAAGGCTCATCAGGAGGTTTACCGGAAACATCCTTCCACACCTTTAGTGACCATGTTGGTCCGAGAATTGATCTCAACCCGGCTCCATAGCATCTTCCATACCAGGAACTCTTCTGACACCTGAAGATTTACTTGCCTCCATCGAACTTGGCACGGATTGACATCCAGGAATCACAAAGATTTGTCGTAGAATTGGAAATGAGAGAATAGGATTTACTAGACAGTTTATCCAGCAGACGTGACACTTCAGCGACAATCTTTCGGGGTACTAACTTCGCCTTATCACCTTTCTCTCCACGAGGTGCCTCTTGCTTCGCTGGAGAACTCCCTTCCTTCCAGTACTTCACCTGGCTCCCAATCACATCACACGCATCCTCCTCCTCTTATTCCTCTTCCTCTTCCTCGTGGGCATGACAAGGTACAGGGTTATTCTCTTCTCTTCGATTTCCATCCGTCGCACGTGTTCCACTTTTCCCATGATGATCTTTCCAATCACCATCTTTCTGAATCTTTCCCCTGCAAATATCCGCATCACAGTGCTGATGTTCTCCAAATACATGCCGCAGTGTGTTGTGGATGTCACTTGATAATTTAGTGGCAGATTCAGCGATATTTGTTCCTCTACTTCTCTGCGTAATGGCATATCTAATATAACTTACCGTGTGCACACTTTGAAGCTGGGGTTTTCAGCAACCAGCTTCTCCAAATTGCTCCTTAAACATTTGCAGGCATGATTGGCACATTCCAGTTTCTGTAAATCACGGCACCAGTATGGACCTCTGCTGACAAGGGTTGCATAAACTGATGAATCACCATCTCCAATGAGCTTCAAGTACCGGATACCATGCCGTTCTTCACACATCTGGAAGACCTCTAGGATAATTCCGCTTCCATACTCTGCGGTGAATCTTTCCAGTTTTGAAAATACTGATGGTCTGGAGCCATTTCCCTTCTCGTGTCTGCTTTGATACACACAGCACGGTACTTACATCGGAAACTGATATGAAGCAGCTTCTTCATGCATATCCCTCCTCTCAATAGCTAACTTCCTCTCTTCCCTTCCATTGTCGAGCATTTCCTTATGCAGGACCTTCTCCCACCACACACGTATGTCCTCTTCAATGTCGGAAAAAGACGATGTTCTCAGGCCCGGTATGCCCATAGTTCTCATGCAATCATTGAGGTGAGAACTTCCGCCGTCTGTTGCCATCTGGCCCCAAACTGCCCGCACATTCACCTCAAATCTTCTGCTGCCACTACGTTCTTGGCGAAGTGGCGAAAGTGGACTTTTTTTCACATCCAACACAGCGTGCATGCAGACATGATGCGAGCCCATATCGCCTGCCTTCACCTAATAATTTTATGGGGTTTTGTCCAGCCTTGGCTACTTCAATGGCTACTGGGTATGTAGCCGCATGCAATGTTACATCAGTCACTTCAGTGGACATCAAGATTTATAATACGATATCCAGCCAAATTAAGTGTTGGTAGGTCTGATTTTGACAGAAACACTTTCAATACACTAATACTTTTTACACTGAAATAATGCAGGGGAAATTTTTTATGTTTATCTACACATGCATGTTCCTTACGTTTTTCTGTAACTCGTGTCGTCACTGTCCCTCTGTATTTCTTGGAGTTGTGTCCCCGCGGAAGGTTAAACTTTCGCCGCATGCGACCCATATTGGCAGTTAATTCACAATCTTGACTGTATTGGTATATAGTTGCAGATTCTGAAATAAGCAAATTTGATTTTCATCAGTGTTTTCCACAAAATTCGATGAAACAGATACTGTTTCACATAGACAGAATAAATATTTGGATCAGACGGGGTAAGATTTTGATCATACATGATTCAGGTCTCCCCATTATTTCAGACGTTGATGAATACTGAATAAAACGTCAGGTCTATGGTTCGCCTGTACGGAACCAGATACATGTACAGGGTACTATGACCATTGTCACTTGATTGGTTGTTTAGCATGACCAACCCTCATCTATATTTTGAGGGCAAATAATTAAAATAGGTGAGGGATTTACACTTTCATGAGTAAAACTTGCTCATTTTTTTCATATTCCTATACAATTGGTTTGCAATTAAATAGTTAATAATAAATCATTATAGCAACTAGCATTTGTATTTAAAAAAGTCAGGGTCATGCTAAATAAAAAATTCAGTGGCTATGCCCTGTCTTGAACTCATTTCTGCACATATTTAAGACAAATTTCTTCATACAGGGAACTGTTTCAAATTAAAAACAACATTTATCAGCTTAGAAACACGATGAATGTTCACGTAGCCAGATGTAGGACAACGAGATTCGGGCTTCATTCTATCCATTACTCCGGAACCACTCCATGGAACTCACTTGATAAATCGATAAAAGGAGCACTGACACTGAAGGAATTCAAAATTTTAATTAGTAAATGGGACAGGGATACTTGCAGATGCACTTTCTGCAATGACCAATAATACATCTAATGACATGGTCATTCACACATTTTTATTTTATTTTATTTTTATGTGGCTGATTTGTGTATATTATCTCTATTTTACAATATTTTAATGACGTTTTATTATTCTGTCGGTGAATAGCTCATATTTTGAACTAATGTTCTCTGTATGTAAACACATCCAACTTTAAATAAAATTTATCTTATCTTACCGCACAGTATATAGAATCGATTATTGTGCCGAAAAAATCCCTTATATGTGTTGTAATTTATTTACTTTTTTCCTGTTTCATGTCAATCACATACAAAATGACAATATAAAGCGGCGAATCTGGGTACCCCTGAGATAAGGGATAACTGTTATATTATGCTTGGCTAACTCACGAGTCAGGTCTAGTTGATCATGTTTGGTCGTACAGATCCGCAGTCTTGAAATGGGTTGCAGTTGACTGACAGGTGATTTTAGTAATCAGACTTGCCTCTTGACTGAAGCCATTCAGAATTCATTCACTCTGAGCTTGACTACTTGGCAGGCCCTTTATAAAAAAATAAAATAAAATAAAATAAAAATATCATTGATAAATTTATGGACTGAATAAACAAAAATTTAAATAAAACAAAAATTTAACAATCGATCACTTAAAAAACATGTTCCCATAGAAACCATATAAATTATCTAAATGAGTGTAATTTGCCTAGCCTTCTGGCTATAGTTCTATAGTTAAGGAAACATACCAACTTGGGAATTCTTCACTGAAACCATTTTGCAGATATCTCGCTCACGTACGGACGGATGGACAGACAGAATTACTTCATAACCTTACCCCTCAGCTAAAGTTTACTGAGGGGTATAAATCAGAAATAACTAGTGAGACTAAATTATTTGATTTTGTTTCTGCGATTTTTTAAGGATGGATTTTCTATCTTCATACTTTCAAAAGAAATTACTTTCAGTAACTTTATCAACTATGTCCACTTTCAATGTTGTAAGATTAAAAAGAAACATCTGAAATATAGGCGAAAATGTCAACAACATATTATATGGTACATGTACCTGTAGTACTAACTACTAACGCGTGGTGGTCCTCAGGGGGTTAATCCCCTGTGACGTCACTAACACTAACATATTTTTTCGGCTATATTTCCAAGAATACATCTATCTGAGGTGTTAAAATACATATTCTACTTCGTCCCTGGTATATCAGAAAACAGATCAACACACTGGAGCTTACCAATTCCTGTTTTAGCCTCAACGAACGTTCCGCCACGTTTTGACAACTGTCAAACAATAGCCACCGGAAGTGGATCATCGGGTCACACTTCTACACAAAAAATAGCTCATTATTTTCCCATAACGGTAGTCACAGTTTTTAAAAAAAGAAACACTAATATAAACACATGAATTCCTGCAATATGAGTTGTTACTATTTTATCCAATGTTTACGCAATGTAGTATTCGCTGCGGAGCGTTTAAATCATTTTGGATTCTAACGCCACATGTCTGCACGATGTCTTCGCTTTATTTATCGTCAATACCCTATTGATATTCTCACCATTTCCACCAAATCACACACAGAAGATCCTTCAAGTGAGGTATGTATTCAGACAGCTAGTGTCATAAGCTTTTCTCTGATTTATGGTAATGTAGATGTCATTGTAGAAAATATATTGGCAAAGAAACATTTCCTATGGTGAGGTCGGCAGTGTCAAAACTTTCCAAAATGGCGGTCGCCGTCTGAAGTAGGTTGTTTTTCATTACCATTTTACCATATACATATTCCAAACATTGATATACTGTTCACAAACATGAACTCACACCCACTTCTTTTGGGAAAGAAAACATTTTATTCGCTATAAAAATGTATATTAATTTCAACCTGGTGTACTGCAAATTGGCTATGTTCCGAGCTAACGTTCACCAAAAAATAATTCAGTTCAAGAAATTCCAATTTGCTACCATGATTCAGTGTGTCCTGTTATTTCTTTCCTGAAAATTTGACATTCCTGTGAGAATGCATTTTGATGAAATTGTCAAATTCTCAACACTCTATGGTCAAGGTCAGCCATATTTGTTGGCCCAAGTATGGAACTGGTCCATCCCCTTATTTATATCCCGATTATTTAGTGGTTTGTGATCTAAACGCTGCAAACCCTCTGGAATCTGAGATCTTTTCAGACAAGCCCACACTTCCCACTAGGATTATCCTGTAATAATGAGAGTAGCTCGGATTACGATATCTCGACAAAGCGTGTATTTCAGAAATACGATCTGGTCGCTATTTTCGCTAATAACTTTAATGGGATGTTTTTGGCTAGAACTAGGCCTAAAGGAGAATTATCGGATGTTAATTTCATGAATACTGGCATCAAATAGGAGAAGGATTCCGAGGCTATCTTGGAACAGACGATTTTGAAGAAAAAAAATCACGACTTCAGGATGCTGTTACGCAAAAGCCTTTAATCACAGGAACTAGAAAATAATCAGACCACACGACAGAATAATAGAAGTGAAGTATTTTTTCCGCAAGTGATATTTGCTTTTGTCACTCCAAACCACACCTCCCGGGTCAAAAAATCGCTATACAGCGTCAGGCCCTTTCTGCGTATTTTATCACGATTTGTCCAACAGTTCTGTTTAGTCGGTATCGATTGAAAGTTGAAATTTCATTAGTCAATATTGTGATGTCACTATACACGTCGGCGTTCAATTATTTTGAAAATAACCAGTCTTTCATATTATCCCGATGTGGATTGTTGTTTCCGAAAAAAATATTTTTCATTTGCTCACGTGATTGAAATTTTGGGGTTAATAAAAAAAATTTGCGAAATATCAAACCTCGAAATGTGAATTTGGAATCTCGTCCAGATGTTCAACTATGTTCATGAAACACTTCAGTTAAACAGTGAAACAATGCCTCACAGGAATGAATATTGAAATTGTTTCTGCTATAGCCCAATTCGGAAAGGGTTTTATCTCCCTTGTTTCACTAGGGGTGTATTGGTTCAGCGAGCTTCCTGTAAGCACCAAAGGCCCTCACAATTACTTTGAGTAATTACATATTCTATTTTTCAAGACAATTATCTTTCTAATGTACACGTATATACAAGATCTATCGGTTCACGTAGAAAGTGGAAACAGAATAGTTTTTCAAACAGATATTCTGGAATATTTTATCAATCTTCATCTTATTAAAAATAATTGCGGGTGACTTTGGTAAAGGTGAAACCGAGGCGACTACTTCCCGGAAGCTGTGTTTCATACCTCTAACCTTAAAGAGCGGCAGTTATTCAGTGGGAGATCATTTACTTTCCGAAAAGGGTTATAGCTAATACTGTGTTGTCCCGAGAAATATATTGGAACACAAACTTCTAAATTCTCCAATTTTCCACCAGTCTTCTTGAAATTTGAAATCTAATCGAGACTTTCATCAATGTTTATGAAAATATTGGGCCTGAACAGTAATACAATGCCTTCCTGGTGGAAGGGATGATATAGACAATATTCTGTTGTCCAATATACATGGAACATATGGGAAGAAAAACAGTTCTGACTTTTTTCCAACCAGTCATTTTTCAACCAGTCAACTTGAAATTTGGAAATCGATCTGAAAATTTAGGTATGTTTGTGATTCAATTGAGTTTGGACTGTAAGATCATGTCGTCCTAGAATTGCCCTTGAAATTCTGTGTCCTGGTCTACTGTATATTCAATATTGTACGGACCTTGGAGTGCGAGTGGTCAAAGGGTTTCCAATGGTGACCGCTGGCTTCACACCGCTGAACTGGTACGGGTTCGAGCCCCGTTGGTGCATGTGTGAAACTTTGTCAGTTACTTGCCGACGGTCGGTGGTTTTCTCCGGGTATTCCGGCTTCCTTCACCAGCCAAAACTGGCTGTCACCATATGAGTGCAATAACCTTGGGTGTGGCAATAAAATAAATATCCCTCCTAGCAACACCTTATTAGCCCTTGAGACGAAATCAAACTCACAGCGAAACCGAACACACACTATACTCTAAACACCTACTGTGGCCTTCAATTATTCGTCGGAGCAGAGACAGCAAAAAATATTTAAACAATTCACTTCCCTGGCAGAGGTTGTATAAAGGGGTTCATCGGATCGGGACTATTTTATTTAGTTTTCTGATGCCTAGTGTAACCGCGCCTTTAGTGTCAAATGTGTCTCTGACAGATTTGCCCATTTGTCTAAATCTGTATGCATATAAAAAAATCCGCTAATGAATGATATTGTGCCATTTAGTCTGGGAAAGGTACTTGATAGCTCTTAAAGCAGAAACCAAATATTTTGACTTCAACAAAAGGTATGGTTTAAACGGAGTGACGTTGATATTGAGGGCCGTTTGCACCATAGCTCTACAAAACATTATGGCCAAAATAAACTATCTATATATAACACTCGATGAATATGTCAATGGCACATTTAGAAATACAATAGACAAGGCAACAACGGAGTTACCTTGATATTGAAGGCCGTATGTTCCAATGTCCTGCAAAAGACCGACAGCCAAATTTAAATAAATGCATAACAACAGTAGCACGGCCAAAACGCCATAAAATACAGGAAATGGTGATAGAGGAGTTACTTTGATACTGAGGGCCGTCTATATCATTGTCCTACAAGTACTTTATAGCCATCAAACGATACGTATTGGGCCAAAATGTCAAAATGTTGTCTATTGTCTATTCACCTAGTATTATATTTGTCTAAATGTTTATGTAGGTTTTCATTAATTAATTTTTTTTTTTTATTAATTTATTTTCTTACTTATTTATTGCTATTTATCATGTATGACTAAGGGTGTCTGTTGTGGGATGGGAATATACCAAATTATTGCACCAAATAAAAACAGAGAAACACAAAATTCTACAAACTCTTGTATTTCTTTGTGATACAGATACAACGCTCTGAAAACCACTGATGGGCTAGACCAGACCGGAAACGGCATACGGATGACGCTAAGAAGAATATAACAGCGCCGAGAGTGACAACGCCCCAGACAGAGAACGTCTGGAAATGGAATACTCAACCCTACACAAAACCAGCCGCGCCACCACTGAGATGCCACTGAACTGACGGTTGTTTGATACAGAATATGATTCTTTGACTTTCACGCAATGTAGGATGTCGCCTGCCATCCTGTACCCCGATACACACTCCAAGCACAGTTACAGGCACAGACTTGTGAAAGAAGTTATCAAGGGCGTCGTTAGGGGAAGTCGTTGGGTGCGAAGGACTCAATCTCTGCGCCGAGTTGCATGTTATTTTCCTATGTTGGCCATCACATTATTGGACTCGCTAAAGCAAGCATAGGAAACGACCCTTCACCCCGTGGGAAAATCCTGGTGACGCTCGTGGGTTTCCCATTTTTTCTGGGCGGTTTGGTACGTACCAAGGGGTACAAAGACAAACGCATCATCCACGCGATTACAAGTACAACGAACAATGAAGGCATATTTACTAATATAACCCGACAAAAAACAAACCGACGAAATTGTACATAGTCAATTCTTCTTTTCTTATATTTATATCTCCAGTTTTCCTCTCCTTGTTATTCATTTATTCTAAAATATAGCGCTTGTAATGATCTTCAATGAACTAAGAAAAGCTAAATCAAACATTGAGTTGATGGGCCGTGAAATTCGTATGGGATGCGGCCCTTAAACTACAAAAAAATCCAGTCACTTGCCACAGAAGCTGCGCGACGGGACGTATTCAGAGAGCAGTAGAGTGTAACGAACGATCATGAGATCAGGGAAAATTACTGACAAACCCGGGACACCATATGTGTAGAGGAACGAATGCTATTGAGTTTGTCTTCTGTGATCCAACCAAGTGGGATATAGCGACATTTCGAGTCAAAATGGGTTGATCATTTTAGCGGCGGATTCCATATGTTGCGAAGTGGTCTGAATTTGTACTGGCGGACAGAATGAAGTTTATTCTATTTGAAGCGATCGGACCACTGGAATAAGGGTGGGGAATCAGTGCAGCCCAGGTGGGCGCTCAGGGATTGCCTGCCTGGCACGGAGGAACACGATAATCAGTATAACTGGTCCCAGATAGCGCGAACATTATACTAAAATAAAATTCCTGATACATTCGTCTGCATGAACAATTAACACATTTAATATCATGACCCATAGTTAGAAAAGTAATAACATTCTCATACAGTTGCTGACGTCGACAGTATAATCGGCGAATGATATCAAAGATGAGATTGTTAATAGGAGCGGCATACTTTCCATTGGACCAGGTCTGAAATATCACAATTTGCATACATTTGATGCACATAGTAAACATGATAAAATAACCAGATATCACGAGCATGTGATTCAGATGTAAATTTTCAAGATTGAATATACATGAAAGGTATGATGCAAATATAATCAAATACTAAAATATCCATACATGAGACACCAAACTTCATTCGTGTCAATATTCAGTTACAACAACGTCTCAATCATAAAACAATAAGTGTAACTCGAGTAAATATATCTAATCATGTGGGTTATCCTGTATATGGTAGGATTCTGCTAGTGGCCTGTTACATGTTGTCACCGACCTCTGTACATGTCACTCAACAAATATATGTAGGTTTATTGATTCGGTGGGACATTTAAGCCGTACGACGTCGTACATTACAGGTTATTTTTTGGGGTGTTCTTGCATTCACCAGGTTTACCCAACGTTGAGGCATTTTCTTCATCAGACGTCCACGATGCTCATCCATTAGCACCAGATGAGTTGTTTGAGCTGGTCTATCATCACAGCTCCCGAGCTAGCATATCTAATTCCGCTTAAGCCGGTGCTAGGAGCAGTGTGCATTCTTCCTAGTCTCCACGTGAACAACCGCAATAAAATCGCGGTTGAGATACTCAGGCTACGTCCGAGAATCCACCTTGTTCCGATCCGAATGTAAGATGCCTAAGGGTGCTTACCTGTAGCGTCATATGATGGTTTTTTAGTCATCAGACGTCGTCAACTTATCCCACCTCCAGCATATCGCTCCATTTTACCCTCGGCTTTAGACTCTCCATTGTAATTAGTCGACTATTTTGGGATCTGTCAAAAATCAGTAGTTAACCCCGCATAAATTTTCCTTTTTACATCGTGTAGAACAAACTGAACTCCAACCACCATTACTCAGTGATATCGATAATATATCACGCTTGAAATAACTTTGTAATTATCACCATATAGAATTCCAGTAGAGTTGTTTTATGTACCACGCCTCAATTTCAAAGGGAGACAACATAATGTATTCGTGTTTACTAGCACAAAGGTCAGCAATTCCGTGTACGTTCATAGAGGTGTGTGTGGCTTATCATTCGGTAATTTCACTGGGCATGGGATATAAGCGACACTCCCACGGGCCGCCTGTTATTACTTTATACGGCATCAATGACATATGTACAATGAGCATCAATATATTATGACGTCCCCTTATGTAACTGAGGCCCGGTTCATGAAACAGATGTACTGCAGTTTTATATGGAGAGAATTACAAAGTTATTTCAAGCGTGATATATTATCGATATCTCGGTGAAATGGTAGTCATTTTGTAGAGTTCAGTTTGTTCTAGATGCTACAAAAAAAATTCACGCAGAATTATTTATTGATTTTTGACAAGCTCCAAAGTAGACGACTAATTAAAATGGACAAACTTTAAAACACTTACTTTCGATATTTAGGGGACATTGCATGTACATACGAATTGTATTCATCAGATTATGATATATCATATTTGTATTTCCGGTACTTGTCCTTTGTATAGCAAAGGTACATCAATCATTAATCTTTGTATCTATACGAAGGGGTATGGTTACGTTTTAAATATGAGAATAACATCTGCTGCATCACATCAATAAAATGCAACTGAAATATTTCTAATACGCAATATACGAATCACCTTTTTAGTCAAATGCATGTCGGTGTAGCATTTCACGTGCTTATTGTATGTAAGAAAAACCAGATATTTACTGCGTCAAAGCACTACCAAGTTGAATTTCATCAAATGCATTTGTGCCCCATAGATTCGATGGCGGTAATTTCACATATTTGAAATGAGGGATTTCCCAAGCTGTACAGGTAACTTATGCTATATATCTGTGTATACCATGCGATAAATGTATTGTAAATTATAGTAAATTTACGGTAAGTAGGTGGGAATTATTTACTCAAGCAATTATCCTGAAACCTGATGACGTAAACCCCCCTACATCCGTGACAATAAAATCCCTCTTCTACCACTTGATGTAATGCAGGCGCTCAACATCCATGACAATTAAGTGAGTGAGTGAATATGATTTATCGTCGCTTTCAACTATATTTCAGTCATATCGCGACGTTGGGTCCTATTCCTTTTCACACCCGGGAACCACACGGATGGGGTCCTATTCCCTTTCACACACATGACAATTAAATGGCTGGTGGGGATCGTTATACAATTCAATTAGCCTGTCACCCACCTCATGTAACTTGACATCAGCGTAATTGCCACCGTGAGGTCTCTGTACTGGCACAGTAAGCACGGCTTTAATTTGGTGTATCGGGTTACATATAAGACTTGTACTTTGCATTGACAATGGCAATTTAATTGGTTTTGTGTTACATAAACGATGATTGATGTCTGGATAAGTGATCACGTGTCATGCGGATGAATGATTACACAATTCATCACGCGACTGGGAGAGATATAATACGTCATCAGGGTTTGGGACCATTATACATGCTTCTCGTAACAACATACGTGGGTAAGTTTACAATGCATATAAAGCGGTTACAAACATTTAAATACCGGTGCTACTTTTCGGTTTTGCAGCTTCATTGGTCCTAGCTAAAATCATATTATAATATTCACACTGAACTACTATACTGTTTGGAAGCATTGCTAAATAGACATAGCAAATCACTTATCTATTTACTGTAAACATAGAATAATCTAGCTATATATGTAGTGACCAGAGTAAATGTGCGAGAACGAAATCTGTTTTGTTGACGAATAAGGAATGCATCGTGAATATAATGGGCTGCTTTTCTAATTATCTGTGGGAAGGAACTGCATAGTAGTTTCACTAATTTATGAACACTAGGTTTTGACCAATAATATCGTAGTATAAACTGTCTTCTCGGTTCAAGAATGGATGAATAGAATTTAACGTCGCTTTCAACAATATTTCAGCTATATCGCCACGAACCAACTAAGCACCACCCAGTCAAGTTGCGTTCCTGCTACTTCAATGAAGAAATCTTTGAAGCAGCATGGAACCAGACACCCTACATCCACACTATAAAACACTGAGGACAGCACACAAGGCACAGACAGGACGCTTACATGGTGCAAAAAAGACAAGTGCTATTACAGTGCTGACTGACATGTAAACCAATAGTAATAAATATTCGGTCAGTAGTCCTTCCGTCCTCTGGGTTATAGCGTTGGAATGATCATGGTGTTAAATTTCCTATTGGACAACCATGAAAACGATACGCTGTATTTATTTAATTATACCAAGCCAGGAAAAAGCTATTTCAAAGTGTTTTTTGTCTCTTCCTTATACGCGAAACATTCAATATTATCTACACGTTAAGTACATCGCAAATTTCAATATTACGTCTCAAGGAGAAATCAGAAAAATGATAAATTTGAACCGAGAAACAAAATGAATTGGTGAGATATGAAAGAAATGGGAAAAACTACCGACGTCTGGGGACTAAAAAGCAACCAGATGACGCCCAGAAAGCCTCTCTCGGCACCTTGCATTCAGACTAGAATATGGAGATTCTAAGATGTGGATTTGGTATCTCAGGCTCGCTTTTATCGCTGCTGTTGATGTGAAAACTATGAAGTAAACCATACGCTCCCTGTCACCAACTTTACATTTCAAGTTAAACGCTACACTAACGTTCCGTCATTTACTAGTACCTTGACCTAATGAATGGGGTAAATTGTTCAAACCGTGAACCAACGTGATGTCATATAGCCAATCAAGATATGATCTTGCCAACACCGTGCAGTGAGGATTTTCTGTGTCTGTGTGATTTCTAAATATGGCAAGTGGTGATTGTATTGATTTTCAAACGGGAAATGTTCAATGTTCACTTCCTTCGAATAGCCAATCAATTTGAATTTTAAAGAGGTCGTACTTCTCCTAATTTTGACCAAGGAATATTCATAGAAAAATGACGACACCAAACCGTATTCTGATCAGAATATGTGTTATATTCAGCCAAAGCAACACGTGTAGTGTTCGATTTGGGTATGCGAAGATGTCTAGCACCGGATTAAGCGAAATCAGCTACGCCAGCTCGGAAGCTGTGATGGCAGATCAGATCTGCTGTTAATGAATGAGTATCGAGGGCGTATGATGGACTAAACGCCTCAACATGATGTAAATGCAAGAATACCCAGAAAAACTAACCTATAATGTCCGACGTCGTACGGTAACTTTCCCACCAAGACAATAAACCTCTATATATTTGCCAAATGACAGGTACAGGTGGAGGGCAAGTACGTTTTATGTCGGGAGGGGGAGAGCTTCGCTCGGTATGTCAATATATTGACGATATTCCACTTACACTGAGCAGAAACGGTAAGAAATTGGAGCTGCGAGCAGCGACTACCGGGTACCAGGTCTACACAGGGCCTGGGTTCAGATCTATACCACAGGCTTATGAATCTATACCCTGGCGAAGCGGAACAGAAACAATGATGTCATCTTGTAGGTCTTGATGAGATGGGTTGATAAGCCAAATTTGGAGTCCTAACTCCTCTTACTAGTCTACAATTCAACCAGTTTGTTATTCAAAACAGCACCCCCTGGCGTCGCGGAACGCCCACGCAAGTTGCCCAAGTGGTGGCCAATTTGGGTATTTGGTGGCATTTTTGGAATTCCGCACCCATTCCATTCACTTCGTCACGTAATGTAACTTATCTGTAGTCATTTTTACCTTCGAAATCAGACGTTTCAAATTTGAGCGATTTTGATTGGTCAATGTCGGTCATTTTGAAGACATCAATCAACTATTATTGAGGTCCGTTTGAAGGCCCCTGTCAATCTATGCTATATCCGAAGTCTCGGGTTATTTTCGGAGGAGAAGATCTTAAAATATTTTGGGCTAAATCCAAGATGGCCGCCAAACGGCTCAGCCAATCAACAGTATTTGCTTTCAGTGCAACAGAACATTTTCTTTCAAATTCATGGCAGCACGCTAGAAATTTCCACCTACCAGGCTTCAAGAGACTGAGCCCTTGAAGAATTAGCAAGTTTGTTCCACAAAATTCAAAATGGCGGCCAAACCACGTGAAAAAGGGGCAATTTTTTTGCATGTTTATGATCGCTGTATCATATTGCATATATTTGAAACTTTCGCCATCCAAATACGTTACCTGAAAATCCGACTATTTTGATTCGTCGATGGCGGCCATTTTGGATTGGCCAATCAACTATTTCCGAAGTTATTTCGAAGGCCCCGGCCTATGGATGATATATCCAAAGTTTCAGTTCATTCGGTCGAGAAGATTCGGAGGAGAAGATCTTTAAAGGTTTAGAGTTAAATTCAAAATGGCCGTCGAACATCTGACCAATCAGAATGAGCTTGGTATGTGCACTAGATTATGTCCAACAGAAGCAACCCTGAGAGTTTGGGCTTAATCCGTCTAATGGTTTCTGAGATGTGGAATAATAATAAGAATAATTCGAAGGATTTCAATAGGGGGCCTTGGTATTCCGGACCTGGAGCCTGAAAAACAGTCCTTCTTTGTTCACGATTACCTGGATATGTGATAAGCCATGTAAAATTACGTTTGACTTTTTCGGACATTGATATGTCTTTTATTCTCATATACGTTTGACTTTTTCGGACATTGATATGTCTTTTATTCTCATATACTAAATTGATTAAATTGTTGACCATGCCAAGAACGCCCAACAATATTTCCTATACGAGTCGAAAATCTCAAAAGAGAAGCTTTCCTTCGTGACAGTGAGAATGTATTAGCCGTTTCTTGCATCAGACGGTGATATAACCCAGCAATTTCGATCAGATCTGGTGCCAGACTACTACATCATTTGCTCTTCTATAATGTTATCTAATTGACCTTAAACCGGTATTGGGATCATGTGGTCATTCCAGGGTAGGTTCCCCCACATGAATATCTACAATAAAAGCGTGACTGAGAAACATAACATCTGAGGAATCACATTTAATTCTTCTATTATCCATTGGCATTAATTCTGTCGGAATGGCATTCTTTATAGTACGCTGGCATTTTTCCCGCCACCAAGATAAATACTCAAACCTGAATTGAAAACGTTCGTCTCCAGTCTGTGAAGTCACATTTCTAAATGAGCATTTATATTATAAAACTTCAATTTATTCCCAAAATAGAACGCATTTTGTTAAGCAGAAATGAATAACTTGATGTTTGGTGTCAGGGGCCTAGGATGCTTCTCGGGAAAAGAGAACTTCCTCCCAATTAAACGGTGCGTGTCTTTCTACATATATATATTCTCAATCTATAATGATTTCGTGCCTCAATCAGTAATGATCTTGCGTCTGGGTACATTTATCGGGATCAGAAATATTGATATGTTATTTTGCAGTAATAGTTTTGAAATTTCGATGACCTTCAATGCGAACTGAATCTAGAGAGTTGGGTTAAACGGTCTAGTATGCCTGTAATATGGAAGGAAAATGTGGATAACTATCGGCGAATAATTCACATACACTTCTTGCTAACCTATATTCAAGTGCATGGAAAGAACAGCTGTATCTATGGGTAAAGAGCAATGATATAATTAACGCGAACATCAGTTTGGGTTTAGAAAGTAGAAGAGTACAAATGATTTTGTGTTTAGTTTATTTAATATCATATTCAGTGCACTGCAAGAGAAAGATATGATTTAATGAGCCTTTACTGACAATCAAAATCAGTTAATTTAATATAATATTAGGGGTCCTCTTTACACTATATTTTTAAAAGTGGTTGTAGTACGAAATCTAAGTGACTGTCCAAATTTGTTCAAGTGATGTGCAGATCTGCTTGGCATGCATTAAGATTCCAAATTCTTCTATCAAAATGTTGGCCTAGATTAAGGAGAGCCACTGCCGCCACATTTCTAAGGAAAATACTAATGATACATGCCACGAACTTAATCCTATCTGAATTGGGCGAGTTGTAATGTACCGCAGCTTGTGAAGCGGGGGGAACGGGGGGAATAAAGTGAATAAATAATTATGTGTTGTGAAATGAAATAGTGTATGCGCACTTTTAAACGCAGAATAGCTAAACTGTCAAAGGTAAGTATGACGAAGCATCATTTTCTTGTATCATCTGGACAGACTGAATTAGAGTGAGACTGAAAAAGATATTATTTATGATGAATTTCAGATATTTGTATTGCTGTTTGCTGATGTCACTGTGACTAGTCTACAAATACTATTAGTTAAGCTAAAGGTATATTGTGATCTTACTGTTAACATTCTCAAAAACGGTCATGGTCCCCGTAAATATTATGGTAAGCTGAATTGGATCTACAATACTTGTGGTTTTGATATGTGAAAACCCTTTCCATATATGAAGTGACAAATAGCTGTCCCACGTGACCTATGGTAGGACCAGACTGCCACAGAAGTGAGGAAAAATCTTTCCCGCTGTTCCTAATTATGACGCTTTAAATTAAGTTTATAAACGAAGACAAATGCTCACTTGTACAAATACAGTACATTCTGATACAGAGTTAAATCCAAAGGTACAGAATCAAAAATTTCTATATCTTTGACCGCCATTCTGGCCCTACCGGAACCATCCTCTCCCAAGGTGCTTTGCGCTACGCTACATTTACCCCTGTAGGGGCTCGCCAAGAGCTGTTCTATCTGGCTGTTTTTCTGATCGCAAAATGTATATATATCTCGAAATACACTAAGCATTACAACACATATAAGGGAAGTGGGAAGAGGTGCCGAGATACTGACTGCGTCACATGACTTCACAGAATAGTCTTCTGGTTAACCTATTCTAAAGCACATACCAAGAATCTAACGATTCGTGATATGTGTTGTATCTCAGGTACGCAGTTATTCAATTTATTTCAAAACGCCAGTTTCACACAGTTTGAAGGCAGATTTTTGACAAATTACCCTAGAACTATATGTTGCGAAAATATATATCGGTGAGTAGCGACTGATATCAATTCGCCCAGTTAGACGGTCGCCATATTCGTTTACTGTGGCGACAGATGACCTCGGGTCATCTCCCGCACAGTCCGTGAGGCCCTTTCAGCGCTAAATGGAGAGGCGCAAATTTGAATGAAATGAATGCGTGTAGGGCTTGTACCGGAACCTCTGTTTATTGGGTAAAGTAATCTCCACACGCAGAAGAGTTCCAATCCTTTGGCACGGCACTGTACCCTCATAACATACGTATTCTCAGAGCATAGAGATTGTGGACAGTTGTGTTACTTAGGTATAAAACCCAAATATAATCTTGCAATTAAAACGCATATAAGGGAAATGGGAAGAGGTGCCGACATACTGACAGAGCCACATGACTTCACAGTATAGTCTTCTGGTTAACCTATTCTAAAGCACATACCAAAAATCTAACGATTCGTGATATGTGTTGTATCTCAGGAACGCTTTTATTGTACCTGTTCATGTGGCAACTTGGATGACATGACCACACCGCCCCTAGCACCGGCATAAGCGGTATTAGATACAAATCTAGAGAGCTATGATGGAAATGCTCTGACAACTCGTAAATTGGTAATTGGTGAGCTGTGCATGTCGCTGTGAGAACTCGTACACTGGGATTGGTGAGCTGTATCGTCGTCAGATGAAAATGACGACATTTAACACGAAAAACTAGTCTGTAAGGCCCGATGTCGACCCAGCATCAACTGAAAGAGGCACATAGACAGTCTATTTACAGCAATTGATTAAAGAATTGCATGTCGTTATTTAAGTGGGGCTGCCTGATAAAATGATCAAATTTAGTATAAGGCTGTGAACTACGGGGATTTGCCGACGTAGAAGAAATTGAGGTGAGGTGATCCACATGCAATATTTGAAGTACCTTCTTTGGGGGGTATCGTGGAACAATCCCAATATATTTGAATATGGGGAGTTTGGGAGATTTTCTACAACGCAAGTGATATTAAAAAATGGACTATCCATCATTCGAAAGAAATAGTTTTGATAAGACAAGCTTCGTATATATGTTACATCTATTTCAATCGATTTTCCGAGTCCAACTCCGTATTTAATGAGAGTAAAGGAATTAATCCTCTCTGGCCTGGGCTTTTTGGGACATGTCCAGACCTAGGGGGCCATCCCCCCCCCCCCCCCACAGATTAGTTGTCTTACTCATAGAGCTAGGGGCTGAAACTTACCACATTATACCCTTTTGTCAAACTCTACCAGAAAATGTAAAAAATCCAAGATGGCCGCTTCGATGACGTCACGGCAACGTCATTTTCAAAAAAGGCATTTTCTGGTCGATTTTTCTGTCAGATTTTTCGAATTTTTTGTTTATGCAATTTCTCTGCAAAAACTGCATGAAAAATTAGTAAATATTAATGTGATGTGAAATAAAATAGCTTTTACCCACTTTTCATCGCGGAAAAGCAGAAAGTTTGACGAAAACCTCACTTTTCTGGTACCCCACGTGGCCGCCATCTTCAATTTACCCATGATCCTCTGCTCGATGGGTTATGCAAATACACTCAAAATGACCCCAATATGATGCACTATAAATCACAAAGTGCTAGCTCTCAATTTTTACCTGTTCCGGAGATAGCTCTGGTAGGGTTAAGATACTCAGAAATCTTAAGTGTTGAGATCTGCTGATTAACTTGACCTGTAGAAACTATACTGATGTATGCTCGTGGATCGGGGCCAGGATTGTCCAACATCTGCATATTTTAGTATCAAGCGAACCACTAAGTTTTTAACGAATTGGTCATAAAATGTTAATATCTCCGCTACATATAGATTCATTATTGCTTTTGCACGGGCAAAATACATACTTTTTCTGCTGGGGTGGGGGGGGGGGGGGGGGGGGACAAAATGGACTCCAGGCCAGGTAGCGGTAATGTCTCTAAAAGATACGGGAATGCAATAACTGTAATATGAGCGTTGTTGCTGATGATTATGATTTTTTATTGTTTTGTCAGACATATCAGCACCTACATTGAAAATATTTCCCGGTATCTCCTATCTTGGCCATACCATCTTTTGCTTAATTTACCTCTTCAATGAATCTCCGAAACAAATATAGTCTAATTGTTCTCGGAAATTTCTAATATATGCATTGAAGTTGCGAAACGATATGACTAACCAATACCGCATATAGTCTAATTTATGTCTAATGAATTTGTGTCTTTGTTGTGTTATTTTTTCTAAGCCCTGAAAAAAGCAGTGAGCATTTGTTCCATTATTCTGGCTACGATTTTACAAACCATAACCCTTACAATGCCCACAGAGCACAACATACAATATAATATATAGTGCAATAACACATGCAGTGGCCTCAAAGTCATGACGATTCTCTATGAAGTATAGCAATATGAGGCCAAAGAATAAGGCTGAGGAAAAAAGAAAACAACGAAACAAAATACGGAAATTATGGGACAGTTATGATTTTACATTATATGAGAGTTTCCATTGAAACTCATTCGCGAATAGCTGCTGCCAAATCCTACGCTCACTTTCTCGGATTTGTTAGGGGACCTCATTTTTCTTCAAATGCACTGATAGCATTGAAATCTAGAATTACATCCCAAGTTCGATGCTTACTCCTTCTTTTGTGTGAGTAATATTTAACCAAGATAATCAGCTGGTTTAGAAGCAAGGTAGCGTCGTTATTGCCCATGAGCACCGTCGTTTTGGACAGTCCGTGTTAATGTAGATGATATTTCCTTTACCTATCCAGACTTGGAATAGATCCTAAAAAAGAGGAGAAATAATTTCTTTTCTTCAAAATAAATACTACATTTTTTTGTTTGCGATTCCCCCTGTTTATATACAAGAGCATTTGTTTCAAGGATGTATCCATGATATTTTCTTACATTAATTTTCATGATTAATATTCCGATGCCAATGCAACGATTGTAAATCTGTATGGGCAGCAAGCCAACATTTGTGTGTATGAGAGAGACGCCTTTGATGCTTATTAATTCTAAAAGACTCGTGACAAGAACTGGAGAAGTTCGTTCCAACAAGGAGTTATATCATTGTGAACGCCTACAGGGGATATGTGATATTCGACACTTCTCCCAATGAGATTGTACTGTAATGCTTGTAGTCGCTCGAATTACGATTTTGCGGCACAGCGTGTAATTCAGGAATACAAAACGCTCGCGTTTTTTTCAGCAACAACTTCAATGAAATGATGGAATGGCTTTGACTAGAACAAAATGATAATTATGTGTTGGGAGAAGGTAATTCGCTTTGAGCATGTTCGAGAAGGAACTCTATAGCTGTGCCCTTCTGAGCTGACAGATGGTAAATGAAGCGGGTGTTTCCACATTGTCTGCAAAAATCCTTAAAGGTTCCTGAAATATGTCCGGCCAAAGTTTGCGATAAGGCACAGAAATTCTCAAATACAAATGAAGCCGGTAATGTCATAGGTAGTATCGAAACAATAATTAGCAAGAATCAAATCCGACATTTAATATTCAGTTGTCATCCATGTTAACAATTTTCGCGTCAATAATCGAAATATCTATTTCGTATGGCAGTTAGAACCGTTTCCAAATGTGTATGAAATAAAAATAATAAATACACAAGACGGTTTCCAACAAGACCCCACTGCGATGGCCTTGTGGTAAAGCGCTCGCCTAGCAAGTGGCAGATCCAAGGTTTGATCCCGGGCCGTGTCATACCAAAGACTTTGGAAAATGGAACTTGCATCTTGACTCTCAGCAGAAAGAGGATAGATCAAGGATTTGTTGACCCGGTGTCAGGATAATATGACTGAGTCATCGTGATAATTCAATTCAATTCAATTTATTGTGCGTTACATACACGAAGGACAATGTACAAAAACAAGAACATATACATGAACTGATGTTTATGTTTTCATAAACATAAACATTTTATCACTGAACAATTCTTTGAAGAGACGTTAAAATCCGCCCACTCACCCAAAATACTTAGATGTCGTTCTTCTACAGTATCTAGTTTTCTAATAATCAGAACGACCTGGTAGTTTGAACCTGATCACACCTTTACTATACTGAAAAAATAAGTTAGTTTTTTAATGAATATCATATTAACCCAAAATGCATATCAACCAGTTGCCATGGCCGACAATTTCTCTATATACGTGGGTGAGCTTTCTAACATGAGTTAGTATTCTATGGAAGTTTTGTGCATTTTGTTAATGAAATTATTACCCACTGGAGGAGAATATAGCTGTTCAAACAATATTGCTATGATAACTGATTTTGAGCGTATTTAAATAACTATTGTGTCCTTTGGAAAAATCTGTATATATAAAGTGTATTTGACGTTTAAACAGGAAAACTTCTTGTGTGTGACAGTAATACAGCTGACTGTTGTTGTTTTTTCAGTTCAGAATCCGATTTTAACAGCTTACATTACGATGATAAATAGATCGGTTATGACTGATCAAAATTTGCTACCTGTGCTATCTTTGAGCTATTTATAAGGAGAATGTTTCTGTTTTAATACAAATATGACATCTCACATTAATCTTGGTTCTTTGAAAGAATGAGATTTCTTCATACATTGGGTGAATATCAGATAGTTCGGTTTGCGGTGTCCTCTTTCACTACTCTAGTTTAATAATAGGATATTATAGACCCACTCGGTCGATATCCTTTATATTCCCCCCCTAATCAATGTTAATACATGTTATTATGTATTATCAATGCTATGTTGTAGCTTTCATCAGGACAGTCATATACTCAAGATTATTGTGTTCACACCTGTGAAATATCCTCTCCTTCGATGCATGTCTCGATTTTCCTATCTCGACGGTCTTTTACGCCATATCTTAATAATCCGCTTGCTTACGCTTATATATTAACCCTTTCACATGTATCGGCGGTGATGATTCAATATTCTGCGATCTTTCGCAGAATACTGAGTGTCGGACGTGACGCCTTTAGCGAAATGTTGACCGTAATATAACTAATGAATTCTTTAACCGCACCATGCCTGACGGGGCCCTTATGCCCCACTCCCTACCCAACTGTGTACCCTATCTCCGGAACGAATGAAATTTGGGACCTAATACTCCCTAAAAATTTGTAGTTTATCATATTGGGGTCATTTTTTAGACTATTTCCATAAACCTCATAGCAGAGAGTAATGTTTACATATAAAATAGCAACCATTTGGGGTACCATAAAAGATATTTTCGTAATTTTTCTTCAAAATACCTGCTTTTCTGAACTGGGTAAAAGCTATTTTATTTCACATCAGATTATTATTTACTAATTTATCATGTAGTTTTTCGAAGAAAACACAAGAATAAAACGTTCTAAAAATCGTCCAAAAATCGTCCAAAAATTACTTTTCGAAATGTAGTCAATGTGACGACATCATGGCGGCCATCTTGGATTTTTTCTCGTTTTTTAAGAGCTTAAGCCAAATGTAAAACTTGGTAAGTTTCGGCTTCCTAGCTCAAGGGATAAGATAAATATTTAGGCCCCCTCTGAGGCCAGGACAGGTCTCAAATCGGCCAGGCCAGATACGTAACGTTGAATGACAGTTATCTTTCGCCCTGGTATGTAATAGGTACATTAAACAGGTGCAAAATGTACGCTTATCACTTGCTTCGGGGGATTTTATGTTCTTTGATAAACAAAAGGTCACTCCTGTGTGGTTGCGTCATCACCTTGTTTGTTCAACACAAATTTTACGGTACCAACATCAACAAACATTTTACTGTAAATCATTTTATTATTATGTATGTGTAAAACTAACCAAAATTATATAACGACACAAAAACGTAATAAGAAATTCCGTCCTTGTATTTGGTAATTATTAACGATGAGCGAGAGGAGAGGTGAAACTCGAGATGAACCTCAATAGAAATGAGATTGTAGAAAAGTGAAAAATCCCGAAATAATTAACCTGTAGATACGTGTGGTAATATATTTGAACTATGTCGCCCAAAAATAGAAATATTGTGTGTGAATTATAACATGGCAATAAGCAAGAGGACAGAGGACACTCTCAGGCGAGATCGACGGAAGCATGATAGGAAGCATGCCGTTTTCCATCACGAAATGAATTTGATCATTTGTAATGCACAACGGTTGAGAAACCCGGTAGTTGATAAAGACGCTCTAGGTCGTCATTGGGTTAGATCCCTTCTCGCCACTAAAATGGATACGTATCACTTTGGCCGGATTAGTGTCATTATTATGCCCGCACCATCCCTCCAAAAACAAACCTGAGAAAAAAACCTTCAACTAAACGCAACATTGAAAGGGTGATGGAAAACGATGCCGGTGTACTGACAAGAAGTCATATGATCCCGCAGACAAATATACTAACTGCATAATTGTAAAAACATCACAAGAAGCAAAATGATCCCTGTGATGATTTGTATCCCAGCCATGCTTTTATTGTAGATGTTCATAATGTGAACATAATGAATGACATGACCACAGGGCCCCTAGCACCGGCTTGAGCGGTATTAGATACAAATATTTCAGAGAGATGATGTAATCCTATCAAGTCCATTCGTATCCAACTTTTACAGCAGGATTTTGCAGTTTTTGCCCAAAACGCGATCTTGGTGCGTATAATTACTTCCGTTACTATGATGTAACCAAACATTTTCTAGATGGAAAACCTGGCAAACTCGCTGCAGGAAAAGTTTTATAAACAGTAAACCTAGGATAACCTCCCATAAGCAAACTCGAGAAATATTGTGTTTTTTTTCGACCCTCTTCTGTGACGTTCTTATCAATAACTTCTTAACCCTACCAGGCCTGGGAGGGGAGGGGGTATTATAAACCCCCCCATCTCCCCACCCCCCGGCCCCACACACACACTTTCTTACCAAACTTTCTACTCTACCTCCGGAACGACAAAAAATTGAGAGCTGGCACTCTGCGATTTTGTAGATTATCAGGTCGGTTATTTTGAGCCTATTTGCAGAGGATGAGTGACAAATTCAAAATTTGAGGTACCAGATAAGTGATGCTTTCGTCACATTTCTTCAAAAATCCTATTTTTCTGCTACTTCACATTATTATTTACTAATTTATCAGGTAGTTTTTGCGAAGAAAACACATAAATAAAAAAATCGAAAAATCTGATCAAGAAATCGTCCAAAAATGTCTTTTTTGAAAATAACATCAGTGTGACGTCATCATGGCAGCCGTCTTGGATTTGTGTTTACATTTTCTAGTAATGCTTGACCCAAGGGTGTCGTAAGTCTCAGCCCTCTAGCTCAAGGGTAAGAAAAATATTTAGGTGTTGTGGGGCCGAAATGCCCCCCTCCCCCCCACCTGGCCTGGACAGGTCCCAAATCGCCCAGGTCAGATGGGATTAACGGATGAATATTGGGCCTTCAAACTTTGCAGCTCAGAAGACAGTGTTAGTCTTTTATTTAGTCAAGTTGTTTACCATTACATGAAAAACTGAGTAGAATAATTAAAGAATGACCGGCGACTGTGGGACTTACCTTATATTTCATACATTAACGTTGCCACCAAAATAATCGCCATTTTGAATTTTATCGCATCGTTCATATTGCAATTATTTAATGAATGGACTCATATTACGGTCAACACTATACCGTCTTCTGGACTTCAAAGTTTGAAGACCCAATATCCAACCGTTCAAATGTTATTGAGAATAACGTTCTAGATATAAGGGCCAAAAAAAGCCCATTTTCTCAGTTTTGCTTATGGGAGAATAACCTAAGAATTACAATTCTATTTATTTTGACGTCGTACTTAATATTTTTTTGAAGTCGAGGATTTTTCGAAAGTACGATGCCATGTGATGCTTCCGTGAAAAAAATGACACTTTTGGCCGGCGTGCAACCATAATTTCACTATTTATCCGCTGGGCGTGTGGCACAGCACAAACTGAATGATGTCCGCTCACTTATTGCTCGTTGTATTTGTTCTATGTTAGCAGATAAAATATATAGCTAAATGAATATAATATTCCCCTGAATCTGCCCCCGAAAGATGTCTTTTAATTTGAGGTGTTTCTCTATGCTTTTGTTCATCTCAAGCCGATCCCCATGGTACTGTTCTTGAAAGAAGTTCCAACGGATGGCAATAAGGATTCTTACTATTGCAGGTCGAGTCACTCTGTCCTCTTGAGTGGGAAGCCCTCTCTTCCCGTCCAGAATTATAATAAGGTTACCGTAAATAATGTGTCATTGTTCTAAACGGCCCATGCTGTAGCTTTTATCGGGACATTTTGTTGTGTGGTTATTGTGCTCACATCTGTGAAATATTTTCTTCCCCAATACACGATTCGACCATGAATAAAATTGTAGTGTAAGGGCCGCTCCCCATATCGATTTCGCAGCCCATCAACACACTGCTTTATTCAGATTTCATTATAAATTTCTTTGTTCCGTATATGTCGTTACAAGCACCATGTTTTAAGATAGATAAAACAAAAAGGAATAGTAAGAGACGATTCCATTATCGTATCCCGACGGTCTTTTTTGTGCCTGCATTCAGCTTGGAGACGAATGAATAATGAAACAACAAACACACTGGGGTATGGTCGACTAAGGCCACGTTTCGTGACTATTTAATGAATGAATTGAAAATCGTGAATTTAGAAAAAGTCCACTTTTAGTGATTGTTTAATGGATGAATTAAAATTCCAGAATTTAGCAAAAGTCTACATTTAGTGGCTATTTAATGGATGAATTGAAAATTCTGAATTTAGTAGAATTTAGCTGTACGTGTTACCAGAAATAGATCGAAAGTTGTGAACTAAAATGTATTTATTAAAGTATAGCTGGTAACACGGAAAGTATGTGGCTGACCAAAAAAGACCAAATGAAGGAAGTGGGGCTGAACCGCCACCACCGCTCGCGGCGCTCGCGAGTGGCAGCCCCAATCCCAATCCGTACGCGCCTAGCCGACCAATGGAAAAGAAGACGGGGGTGTCTGGGGGGGGGGACGGGATCCTGAATGAACCAACCTCCTTCCGTACCGCTACCACCTTGGGATGTGCCCCGCATTAAAAACCCAGCCCCCCAAATTTATTAGGGTTTTGCTGAGAAAAGATGGGGCACAAACACATGTTCCTCCAGGATGGTTCAACTACATTTGGTATGACAGTTTACCAGAATATTGACGTCTGACTAGGAGATACAGCCCGTAATCTCCCGCGATATTGCACTAAACTGAACTACGTGAGAACCATCCTGGAGGACAACTGGGTGCAGCCTGCAACCCGTAACGTCATGTAAATGAATAGTAATACAAAGGCATTAGAAAGCAAAGTACACAATAAAATAAGGATACAGTGAAATTGTGAGATAGTCTGTTACTAATGTCGTCGATATCCGGCTTCTGCAGCCCGCAAGAAGCTCATTGGCATTCCCCGCGTTGACGTATTACAGTAATTAAGACGTCTGTATATTTATAAAATTGAAACACAAAGCAGATGCAACCCGCAAAAGGCTTTGGTTGCCTAGGACCAATTAAGGAAGTTTCATGCATTATTGATAGCGCAATTTGTACGAATGTAAGACTTGAATGCGTCTGATTTCCATCTCCCCAGTCGGCGAATCTGGCTGTCCGATAATCCTCTAGCTGATGCTTCCGTAGTTGCTCCAATGCGAAAGCTATGGCTGCGGAAGTGTTCGACAGGAAGCCCTGCTGTCTTCAGGGCATTATGGAGTTCGGTCGTGAATTCCTGTTGAGACACTGGAAGGGCTGGTGGATATGCGAATAATGGACCCGGAGCATTACCCCGCTTGTCGATGAACTCCCGCATCGCCCTGACCGTACAATATGGAGAGTCTGATTTTGGGATAGTGAGGTGGAACGGATCCCCCGAGGTGTGTTTAAAATATATGATGGTTAAGCAAAGCCTCGACGTAGCTGGATCGAAACGAACTGCCGCGAGTTGCAGCAAATTCTTGGATGTGGGACCTTTTGAAGCTATTTCGCCGACACGCAGGAAGGCACTAAAGGCTAGTAAAAACATGCTTTTGAATAAGCAAGCGCGGTAATGGGTTGGAATTGACAAAGGCAGGACATCGACAATGCGATGGAGAATTTCCTTCGTAATTGGTAAACGATTATCCTTTGATGGGGACAATTTTCGACATGCGCGCAGTAATTTATGGATCAGAAAACTGGAGGTGGGATCTGAAAAATTCAGAACTTTGTGGACATACGAAATGAAAGTGATTGTGGAAGCCAAAAATTGTTTTGAGGTTAAGTACGAAATAAAAAGAGCCATGGTGGGGTTGGACAGAGGTAACGTACTGCTGAGCTGATACTGGTGACAAAACACCTGAAAAACTTGCCACGTGCGGTGGTATGACCGCCTGGATGAGGGGGCAAGTGTGTGGTGTAGGAGATGTTTTATTGTTCTAAACGGCCCATGCTGTAGCTTTTATCGGGACATTTTGTTGTGTGGTTATTGTGCTCACATCTGTGAAATATTTTCTTCCCCAATACACGATTCGACCATGAATAAAATTGTAGTGTAAGGGCCGCTCCCCATATCGATTTCGCAGCCCATCAACACACTGCTTTATTCAGATTTCATTATAAATTTCTTTGTTCCGTATATGTCGTTACAAGCACCATGTTTTAAGATAGATAAAACAAAAAGGAATAGTAAGAGACGATTCCATTATCGTATCCCGACGGTCTTTTATGTATCATCCTCTTGAATATATTAACCCTTTCACATGTATCCCAGCTGATGCGCCTCACCCGTCTACCCCTACGAATATTTTTCTTTACATACACAGCATAGAATCAAATTTTCTAGTGTTGTTCGCATTTCCAGTGTGATGGATAGGAATGTCCTGGTGATTAGTGAACCTTTTCATATCCCTTTCTATTGCAACGAAGGGCGGACACTTGTCCCCAATGTGGAGAAAAGTGTCCTAGCTAGGTTATAAGATAGGAGTCAGACACTTTGCTCCCGAGCATTCTTAGCCTGCACACCGGCATTGTTATTTGTAAATTACTTCAAAGATATTCAATCCAAACCTCCGTTATCCCCTCTACACAGAGTATTGAGCGACTGCAGAACAGAATTATTAGCGGTGAAATGAAATAAGGCAATGAACCTTCAGGTGAGAAAGTACGGAAGCATAGAAGAGACATGAGAAATTATTTTCCCAAAAAATTATCTCGGACCCAGAGATATTTATCTCAGATCCCGACATTTTACCTCGGATCCCAGGATTATTATCTCCGACCCCGAGATATTTTTCTCGGATCCCGACATAATTATCTCGGATTCCGAGATCTTTATTTCGGATTCCGAAATCATTATCACGAACTCCGACTTCTTTATCCTGGACCCCGACATATTATCTCTGGGTCCGAGATACTTATGTTGGGATCCGAAATAAAGATCTCATGCCGGTTCCGAGATCATTTTGAGGAAAATTTTCCATGTCCCTTCTGTGCAACCAACCTCCCACTATGCCAAATTATACACCCCTGCCATCATTCACTTAATATGTAGCCCTGAACCAAAGCAATATGTGAATGTGCGTGAGCCTTTGATTTCGAAAAAAACAACACATTGCTGATTTCGACAACAGATATTCGACAATTTCTCGACTGTTTTTTTTTTGTCTGCCAAATACCACAAATGGGCTGCAGTTGATCAGCTCCGTTTAACCCTACCAGGCCTGGGAGGGGGGGGAGGGGGGAGGGGGGCATTATGGTCCGCAACCAAATTTTCTACACTATCTCCGGAACGACAAAATATTGAGTGCTGATACTTTGTAGTTTATCATTTTGGAGTCTACTTGCATAACCCCTCCCTCCACCCCACCCCCCCCCCCCCGTGCAGAGGAACAAGCGCAAATTCAAAATGGCGGATATGTGGCGTGCCAGAAAGGTGACGTTATCGTCATTTCTCTTCCAAATTCCTGCTTTTCTGCGAGAAAAAGTTGGCAAACATTATTTTATTTCACATCAGATTATAATGTACTAAATTATCATGCAGTTTTTGCGAGGAAAACACATAAATGCAAAATTCGAAAACAATCTGCCCGGAAAATCGACCAAAAATGCCTTTTTTTTAAATGACGTCACTGTGACGTCATCTAAGCAACCATCGTGGATTGTTTTACAATTTCTGGTAGACCGTAATCCAAGGGTATGTTGTGGTAAGTTTCAGATCCCAGTTCAAGGGATAAGAACGATATTAGGGGAGGGGGGCGAAATGCCCCAACCCCAACAAGGCCTTGACAGGTCCCAAATCGCTGGGACCAGATAGGGTTAATTCAAGTTGTTATGATTCAAAACAGTTCTGATAATCTCGCACTTTTAATCCCCGCCGAAGGACCGCCGAAGGACACACCGTTTTTGCGCTCTCAGAACGTGACTTTAATCAGGGTCGATCGACTGGCAGAACGGGAGATAACCCTGTTTGGAAGTTGCTTCTGCGCTGCTGTAAGAAAGTGTGGAACTCACCACTTCATTTATCCATAATCCATTAGCCCATTAGATTATATATGATATTTCATCAAAGGGATGATCTGCAGTAAACCTTTGATATACAAAGGTAACATGAAATATACTTAAATAAATGTACCTATTAAAGCCGTCTTCCCTTTCAGAGACCATCGTGATGAGCCAGAACGTGCAAGAAAAGGATCTATAGACGCGGACTTTTGTCTGTTCGACCCGGTCGAAAAGATAGTTCGGTATATCTGTTCAACTGGAAGCTGTAGACAAACAACGCTCTGTGCCGGGGTTCATGAAATACTTTGCCCCATCTCGTTTATTTTTCCAACAAAGCAATATACTTCCGATATGAGAATGTAGATTCCGCGGCTAATCAAAGCATACCGGCTACCGATCATAATTAACGATCGGCATATTGGAATATTAGAATGATAGGTTCATTCGACTCGCTCAAGAGCAAAGAGCTTTAAGGCTTCTTTGAGTGAAATCAGCAAAAAATATCAAAATAATTAGTGAGATGGTATTTACGTGTGAATTTGCTTCTCCTTTTTTTTCCTGTACTTGCTGTCATGTATACAATTACTTGCTCAATATGAATACGACGAAAACCAATTATCGTCATGATCGTCGGGTTTACCCGATAGCCACAAATGCAGTTTGATCATGTCCTGTGAAAAAGACATACTCACATCTGTGATAAGTCCCTCTGTAATGAGGCCAAACAGTTCATTGCAATATACAAATGTCTATGTCGAGCAACTCAATCGAAGTATACTAACGTAATATATCCCGTATTGCATCATATAAAACTTGAAGTAATACTTGAAAAAGGCATACTATTATCCAAAATTCAGATATTAAGACCATGAAGGTTTTCATAAAAACCAATTTTGTATGAATGAAAGAATCTAAAAAATAAAATGGATTTCAATTGGATTTTTAAGATTCAACCGAAAATGTGCACTAAACATGCTATCTTATATAAAAAAATAGCTTTCAATTTCTTATATTTTTACCAACAATTATGGGTCCTTCGCCATGCCGATTTCTGACAAAATCGCATGTTAAAAGATATATGAGAAATCCGCAAATCAAAAGTGTAGGTGTAGGCTGAAAATCAAGCTTAAATATGATTTTGGATTTTTTTTTCTCGGTTGACAGATGGAATTTTAGATATTGATGACAATTTTGGGGGATATTCTAGGTTCATTATTCATTCTCACACTGCCAAAAATACCCTACTTATTTGAGATAAGGCTCCATAAAAAATCTCTTGTTTCCCATCACCGCCCGCCCTGATTTTTCCACCCGCTTCGATTTATTTTTTATTTTTCTCACCTGCCTTGTTGGTGTCTCTTTTGATATGAAAATGAGGCTGAGCTGATTCTGGCTTGCACCAGCGACTGTTGTGGCGCGCTATGTTGTTGTGGCAGAGGAGCTGGGTGATGTCAAGATTTTATACGTGACAGTCTTCCCTTGTGTGATTACCGGGGGCCTTGCCAGCAACTCGATGTTTCTTCTGTGCGCCATTGGATGTCATGGTTATTAGATACTGTCCTGGATCGAGACTTCTCACTTGACTGTTTTGTGTGTGGAGATACTGGAGATGTTTATCTAGACGTCGTTTCCAAGACTTTGATTATAATTCTGTTACTTTTTGAACTGTAATTGGACCTCGTTGAAGGTCTTTCAATGACAAGTATCTTTGCTGTAATCAATGCGACATGTCTGTGATATTGTCGCGCTGTTGTTGTGTGGTTGTACGCTCATTTTCGTTCTGTTTGTGTATAAATTTCTAGTCGTGTATAAATATATAGTAGTAATACAGGAACACAACATCTGCAGCATTATCACGGTGGATGGATGGATGGATAAGTTCGGGCACTCCATCGTGATACAATGGGCACTGGTATAAATGTATAGTTGACATTTATTTTCCGTCGAAGAACTTATACGTTGTTCTATTCATCACTGCTCAGTGATATAGACCCATGCCTAGTGGACTTTGTGGTATGACTGCCCAAGGTCATATTCATGATCGTCAATTCATGATTGTCATGTTCTCCATTTCGCAAGAATAGCTCAGTTTATTGTTTCCTGCTGGAATAAAACACCCACAGTGTTGTCTTTCAAATCACAATGATTCAGATTTTATCAATACCATCTTTCGAGTTCTGTCTACCTGCGTAGGAATGGAGAATTTGCGACTACGAAATCAGAATGAGATGACCTCACATATAGCAGTATGAGAATGGGAATAAAAACGCCATGGGATTTCTGACGATTATCCAATGTATTTATTCAATCTCTAGCAAGACCGTGTACAAAATGAAACTTTAAAATGAATTGTATATACATGTATATCTTTTTTCTTTGATAGGCATTTAGAAGTTGGCGTATATAACACAATGCTATTCTATGGATAACAACTTCTTTATTGCTGTGGAGCTGACGTTTCGTTGGAGATACTTCCAACTTTTTCAAAGCTAATGATCTACATTGATTGAAATTGTAGTTTAAGGGCCGCTTCCCATTCGGATTTCGCGGCCCATCAACCCAATGTTTTATTTGAATTTCGCGGTACATTACTTTGTTTATTGAATATCTTTTCCAGCGCTAAATATATAAATAAATATATAAATAAATAAATCAATAAATAATAAATAACAATGAGAGATTAGTAGGAGATATAAATAGAAGTAAATAAGAATCGCTATATGTACAAGTTCGTAAGTCTCTTTTTGGTTTTTGGTTAAGTTATACTGGTAAATATGAGTTCACTGTAATCGCGTGTATGATTCCTTTGTCTTGGTACCCCTTTGTACGCACAAAGCCATCCAGAAAAAACTGGGAGAACCATGGGCGTCTTCAGGATTTTTCGGATCGACTTCACTAACGACGTCCTTGGGAACAGGGTGGGTTCTTCCAGAAATCTGTGCCTGTAACAATTGCTTGGAGTGTGTATTGGGGCACAGGACGGCAGGTCTACGTCCTATATTGCGTGAAAGTCAAAGGATCATATTCTGTGTTAAGGCTTCAGTTCGGTGTCATCTATGGGGTAGCGTGTCGGTGTGGTTTAGGATGTGATGTTCTGGTTCTGGAGGTTTCTTGTTGTGCGGCGATGTTGGTATTCTTGTGATCGTCATCCGTCTTCTGTTTTTAGTCTTGTCCAGTCCGTCTTTGGTCTTCGGTGTGCCGTGAGGTGCTGTTTAATAATTGTTGTCGTCATTAGTGTTCTGTTTGATGTCTGGTCTTGTTCGTCTGTGGTCTTCAGTGTGCTGTGCTGTACTGTGTTGAGGCGCTAGTTCGGTGACATCTATGGGTGTAGCGTGTCTGGCGTGGTATAGGGTCGAGTATTCTGGTTCTGGACGTTCTTATGGACCGAAGATGATGACCTTCATCGTGTTCATCTCCATTTCTGAAAGTATAAGATGAAACAGTGTGTAGTATTCATTTTTGTGAGTGACATTATCTGTGTGCGTGGTTGTTTCTTGGACGTGTGCTAATGATTTATGTCCTTGGTTGTTGAATTGGTAGCGGCCTTTAGGTTTTAGAGACGAATGTGGTTACCGGCCCACACGGAACATGGTATCGCCGGTGCCCACATTGCCTATTTTATTGCGAAAGATAGATTTTTGGCCAATATTGTCGCAGGGATGTTGATTGGTCTTGGCCTCCGATTTTTGAGACTAATGTGGCAACCGGCCCACACGGAACATGGTATCTCCGGTGCCCACATTGCCTATTTTATTGCGAAAGAGAGATTTTTGGCCAATATTGTCGCAGGGATGTTGACTGGTCTTGGCCTCCGATTTTTGAGACTAATGTGGCAACCGGCCCACACGGAACATGGTATCTCCGGTTCCCACATTGCCTAAATTTTATTCCAAAAGAGAAATTTTGGCCAATGCTGACATTGTTAGTTAGTTGTGCGCATGCACGGGGGTAGTGTTATATACTGGAATAATAGCCAGCAGTTTTGATAAAATCTATTAAGGACTTGAATACCTGTTTTCTAATGGGGGGCTTATGGTTTAATATCGCTGGTAATGTTAAGGGAGTGTTGAATTTTTTTAATTCGTTTCTAAGTGTCTCGCGTTGTGGGTAGTGTTTAGGGCATTCGAGTAGGACATGTTCTATTGTTTCTTCTACATTGTTGCATGCGGTACAGAGTGGTGAGGTGTTTTTCAGAAGCATGGACAGATGTGATTTAAGTCCGGTTTTGCCTAGTCTTAATCTTGTGATGATGCGGTCATCACGCTTATTGTCTAACTGGAATCCTTGGACTTGTCTTTTCTCTCCATCAAGAATCTTATGTAACCATCGTCCACGTTCTTCTTCGTTCCATTCCGTTTGCCACTTGCTATCTATTTTGCGTCTAATGATACACGCTTAAAACTAAAGTGTTGAAACTTACTCTTAAAGAGTTGAAATAACCCTTTAAGTGTGTCCACAGGGACAGCACTTAAAGAGCAGTCCCTGTGGGCACACTTAAAGGGTTATTTCAACACTTTACGAGTAAGTTTCAACACTTTAGTTTTAAGCGTGTAGTGTTGAGTTCCTTATATCCTAATCCTATTGGCACATCGTGTGTGGTTTGTGCAAGACTGTCTTTGGCAGTTTGGTCGGCTGCTTCGTTACCTCTGATGTTGACATGCGCGGGGACCCAAGCTAAACTGGCGTCTATACCCTCGTTGTGTATTTGTGTACAGATATATTTTATTTTGTGTATGAGATCAGGTCTACTGTCAGATATAGAATTTTCAATGGATGTGAGTCCACTAAGGGAATCGCTGAGTATCACAGCACGGATTGGTTTGTGCTCGATGATCCATTCGAGAGCCTTAATTATAGCAATCAGTTCACTAGTGTATACAGACATATTGTCTGGAAGTTTGAAACCATTTTGTATGTTGAGCTCAGGTATAACAAAAGCTGATCCTGTGTTATTACTTGAGTTTTTCGATCCGTCTGTATAGATTTTTCTTAATGATCTACATTGATTGAAATTGCAGTTTAAGGGCCGCTTCCCGTACGGATTTCGCAGCCCATCAACTCAATGTTTTATTTTAATTACACGTTACATTTCTTAGTTTGTTAAAGATGTTTACAAGTGCCGTATTATCAAATAAACAAATAAATAAGTAAATAAATATATAAATAAATAAATAAATAAATAAATAAATAAGTAAATAATAATAAATGTGCGGATGGAGATATAAATAGTTTAGAATAGAAGATTTGTCTATGTACAGGTTCATCGCTTGGTTTTTGATTAGGTTATATTGGTAAGTATGTATTCATTGTATATTGTAGTCGCGTGGGTGATTCCTTTGTCTTTGTACCCCTCTGTACACACAACGCCGTCCAGAAAAAACTGGGAGAACCATAGACGGGTTCTTCCAGAAATCTGTGCCTGTAACAATTGCTTGGAGTGGGTATTGGGATACAGGATGGCAGGTCTACATCCTATATAGGTGAAAGTCAAAGGATCATATATTACATCGGTGGCATCTCAGGTGTGGCACATCTGATCTGTGTTATCTTCAGTGAGTATGGTTTCAATTGTCCGTGGTTGTGGTAGGCATTGTTCGATTTGGTTTGAATGTAGAAGCTGTTCTTGTTTCCGTTGATTGTCCGTGGTCAAGGTGTGGGTTTTGGTGATTCCACTGAAATGGCTAGGTCAGGGTGGTTTCTGGGGTGTTGTCACTCACGGTGCTGTTTTATAATATTTGTCGTCATCGGTGCTCTGTTTCATGGCTGGTCTTACTCGTCTGTGGTCTTCAGTGTGCTGTGCCTGTATTACAAAGAATAGAAGAGTTTGTAGTTTCTTGTTTTCTGGTGTTATTTTTTGCCACCGACAGGCACTATCGTGATCTAAGTCACACATGATCAATAGCAATAATTAATTAGGTACTAAATATTATAAATAACAATATTATTATAATTAAAGCCGATTGTGAATGTTTGATATAACCTCTAGTCTTCTGCCCCTGCTAGAAAACCGGACGGTTAACATTCGTTAAAGAGGGTTGGAAATAAGGGAACACAATTTGATCGGTGCTCATTATTAGGAGCTTTTAATTTGATCAGTGAATTTGTCTATGTTATTGATTGGTTAGTGTCCAAATTTGATCAGTCATTTCTGATCACTGACCTTATTTCCGCTCCTGTAATATAGTTTTGACTCTAAGCGTGCTATATTTATTTAAATTTGGTCTTTGGTTTCTTGGTGTAACCATATAGTATTAAATGGTAGAGTAATAGTCAGTCGATTTGATGTAAGCTAGTAAGGTGGTGTATACTATGTTTATAAGAGGTGGTTTAGGATTTAATATAGAAGCCTTATGTATATTTTGCCAGCGGCCAGTTTCAATTGGTACAATGTAGTTTGTGGTTGCTTGTCCTAAATTTGGTATAGGTAATTCTGTATTTTTTGGGGGAGGTTAATGGGGTAATTTTCGAAGCTAATATCTGTTTTGAATAATTTGTAGTAAGTTGATTTAGTTGATAAACAATGTTTTTCGCACAAGGTCTGCAGGTACTGTTCTTTCAATATACTTTCAATACTCTTTTTGCCTCAGTACTCGACATTGATGAAGACTGAGTTAGCCATGTGATATTTTCTCCCGTATTTTCCAAGATAGATCTAACTGAGCTAATCCATTTATGATTGTAAATCCCATTATTGGTATCGGATAACAACAATCTATACATTACAGAAGATATATTTGGTTTTAGGCATCCGTCTAAAATTCGACTCCAAAAACTAAACATTCGGCATTGTTATATCTAGAGGGAATCTCCCCAACTCGCCGTAGAGCATAATGGAGCGCTTTTTTCCGACACCTAGTACTTGGCACAAGGAAATAGTGCGTAGATTTTCAATAATCTTAGTGTCTTCGTGACACCAAACCTCACAGCCGTATAGTAGAATAGAAACAATCAATTTATCAAATAAACAATTACTGTAAATCGACAGGGATGTCATATTGCATTATTTTTACTTTCAACAGATATTTGGCTCTTTAGCACTATCTAATAAGGATTTTTTGGCTTTTAGAAAAGTTCTTGTTTACGAGAATATGATGCCCATATATTTCCAGTGGTATGTCTCCAATATTAAAAGAGAATTTATAGAGGTCCTAAACTTCTCGCGCCAAATATTACAATTTTAGTTTATCAATATTTATGTTGCGTTTCCATACCCTACAATAGACAGAAAATTCATCCAGGTGTTTTGTAGATCACCTTCATTTTCGGAAAAAATATTCATCTGCATACAACATCACTAATTTGGTGTCTATACCAGAGCAAAATGTCTGACATAAATAGTCATCTAGATCATTCATAAATAAGGCAAATAATATGGGGGATAGATACCAGACCACCCAACGTAATCTGTTCAACTTGCCCACATATTTTATGCACTAAATTTTCAAATCCATAATTGAACCACTTATTTTTGGAATTTTGATTTCTTTTTTTACACCAAAGAAAAAAATGACCCTCGGTGTGTGTGATGGGGGGTTGTGGTGCGTATATATCCTAGAAATGTAACACAGGTTCTCACAGACTTTTTTCATCATATATCTCTCGATATTGCAAAATAGATTTGCATTTTGGTCCCCGAGCGCTTCAGTAACTGGTTGTGTATACGACATTGAATCAAAATCTCCATTCGGTATTGTAAATCCGTGTGGAAGAGAGTGAACACAGCATAACTTATACAAATCGCCATGAGCACCCTGGAAGGTTTTAAAAACAGGATACACTTCACTTGAATCCCAAACAAAATACTTCATTTTTTACCGGTACACGGAAATGTTGACGGGCTATGTTCTCAAGAAAGCAGACCCTGGATGTAATTAGATAGACGAAGTGGTAGAATTGTATCAACATTCAACCAAACGATAGCCTTCGTGTTTGTATGTTCACAGTCGTTGATAATAAATAGAACGATTAAAGAGGGTCAAAGCCGATTAAGCGCTCGCGCCTTCTGCAAATTGGAACAGAGGGCCCGTCCTCGGATGAGAAATATGTAACCGAAAATAAACAGACTGCTCGAACCGGACAGTATCTAATACTATCAGATTTCGATGATGGAAACAAATGAGCTGGTTTATGGGATATGTTGTGTTGGAAGTTACGAATAATAATGATCATGCTTTGTCACGGGCCAGACACTGAGATGGCTTAGCAAAAAGATCGTGACACGCTGGTCCAAAGTATCAAACATGGCACATACATCACTTGAGACATACGGAACAATATCAGAAGGGGGGCCCTTTGATCTGGGCCGTGTGATGCCATCTGGCCCCCAAAAGGGCATCGAAGGGGAAATATTGTTGCAGAAATAGTTAACTTCTTAATAGCTTCATGACTTTAGTTATCCTTGAGGCTAGGAAGCTGGAACTTGTCACACTATTTCTTTGGTTTCCCCGCTAGTAGAAAATGTAACAAAATCGAAGATGGCCTCTATGATGATGTCACAATGACGTCATGTTATAAAAAAAAAGCCATAAGATTTTCCGGATCGATTTTTCAAATTTTTTATTTGTTCAATTTTCTTCGATTAAAGCGCTTTCTAAATTAGTAAATAATCATCTACTGTGATAATAAATATTATTGGGCACTTTTACATAGAAAAATACACGAATTTTAAGAAAATACGACAAAAACACAACTTTTCAGCTACACCACCATGTCGTCCATTTTGAATTTACCCATGACGCTCTTCTCCGGTGATTGAATGGCCGTAATAGGATTTGTTATAAAGACACAAAGTGCGAGCTCTCAACAATTGCGAGCACAAGAGAAAAGTTCTTTGGGGAGAGTGGGGAGGGGGAGGGGGGAGAGGGGAGGGGGGGAAGAATGGAGTTGAATCCTGCATGAATAACAAGTGATCACAGGAATCTTCCTATCCAATATCATTTTTCTAATGGTGTACATGTAGAACCGTCATATAATTGTAGTTACACGCGTTATTTTTATGTTTCATGTTCCTGCCCCTCAATGGGCTTTAATGCACTTTCCGATATTTTTCCTGTGTCTATTCACTCTTTCAGATCCCCTATAGGTATCATGAAAATGTTTGACAGCCTTTTGACCATAAAAAGGTTGCGGGTCCCTAATTTCACCTTTGGTAATCCCACAGCTATCCTGACAAATTCCCATGAACATTCGACAAAAACTGTGGCCATTCAATTGCAATATATAAACTTCAGTGCTGTAACATGTAAATTATATGTTGCATGTTCCCGGTCCCCATTGGATGCTAAATGCCCTTTGGTATCTATTACTTTAATATGAGCTGGCAAATTGTTAAAATCAGACGAACCAGGGATTTGGATTGAGGGCTTAAAAGATTCAGTCCGAGCCCTATGAATACGCAAGAAATGTTGAGTGGAAGATTTTAGGGATCTAGCTGAGCTGGCACATCATTATCAAACATACCGGATACATAATTCAGAGCTAAATTGTTAATAGCTTTAAAAACAAAGGTAAGTCTATTCATTTTCAACTTATATGATAATGGTAATTAATTAAGTTTGATGTAAAGTTCTTCAATGCGCTCATAGTAATCGGAATCTAGTATAAGTTTCATGGCGCACCTTTGAATGTGCTTTAAAATATACAACTGAGTGAGTTAGGGTTTAACGTCGCGTTCAGCGTTATTTCGACCATACAGCGACGATATAACTACTATATTATTAGCTGGACATGTGCGACTATCTATGTACAGCCATCATGTAAGTTGGAAGAGGATGTAGTATCCCATACATTAGAACAATGCGACAAATGTGGCAAGATAAAACAATGGTAAAATAATTTCATGTAGCATGTAAAGGTAAAAACTTTCTAATTCTAGCGAAAAGGTTGGATCTTTGGATTTGTCTTACTCTCTATTAATTTGACATGTTCAGACCAGTCCAGATTATTGTTAATGGCAAAATCAAGAAGTTTTTCCAACTGAAATCTTTCTAAGTTTGTGTTACATTTAAATCAGTTCTGTCTAAATGATTGATTGTAACAAACAAAGCTTTGGTTTTGGTACAATTGGGATACAATTTGTTATCAGAACACCATTGACTAGTGGAGAGCAGACCGTAATTTTGAGCGATTTTTATATCTACAGCAAAAGTGATGGACGCAGATTTCAAATGTAGTGGAAAATCATTTGCAAGATAATAAATAGAAGAGGACCCAGAATGGACCCTTGTGGAACACGTTCATCAATATTAACAATATCAGAGTAGGTTCCCTTAAAACCTACAAACTGTTCCGTATATGGAAGTGTGACTGGAAAATTGAGATTGAGCAGTACAACCATACAATTTAAGTTTGGTTAACAGGATCAACGAGGTCAAAGGTCTTGCAAAGGTCGAGAAAATAGGCACCGGTACATTTACTTTATCCATATCATTGAGCCAAGAGTTAATTAAGGCTGATAAAGCCGTTTCAGAACCGTGACCGAACGAAATCCACATTTTAATAAGATCATACAGAGTAGATTTTGACACCAAGAACAAATATTTGAAATTAGTTTATTTTATTTCAAAAACTCAGTGGTTGTCCTTTTAATTAACCCTCGTGACTAAAGGTTACTGGAGGATTTCATTTTGCATATTGTATTTATTGCCTCTCTGGCTGTCTGTATGTCCGCACTGATTTCCCCGAAAATACTTAACGGGTTTTCATCATACTTGGATGGATTTAATTGCAAACAAAGTCGAAAAAAAAAAAAAAAAAAAAAAATAAACGGCTGAACCGAACGCCTTGAGACTTGGTATACATGCTACCTGAAACAATCCGATCAAGGCGACTTGGCCCGTAAAATTCAATATTGAAGGCACGAACCAGTCAAACTCAGCAATGGAAGAAGAGATTCACCAGGTCTCAGCATCGAAGAAGGTCGCTCTCCGTATTTTCAACCGACCTAAGGACAAAGGTGCAGGTCAGCGATCAAACCCGTTCTAGTCACCAAGGCTAACTCTTTCACAGTGGATATAGCTGGGGTGTTGATCAGTAGCAAAACATTAGAAAATGGATGGCTTTCGCCCTAGATTTATCTGTACATACCTGTGAATTTCACCATGTTATCTAATCAGTTTGTTTGCCAAAATAAAGAAAACTGACTTTTCTACACAAGTCTAGGAATCAAAGAATTTTGATACATGTCCATGTTTATGTAGAGAAACCTCAATGGACTTCATTATCTCCCCTTATAGCTTCTCCTATTAGCAACTTGGGCAGATACGTAAGAGGTGGGAAAAGTCGACGTCTGGCGACTAAAAAGCAACGATCTGATTCCAGACGAAAGCCTTCCTCGGCATTTCGCATTCAGACTAGAATATGTAGGATTCTAGGACACAGCCTTGGCGAATGCTGAGTCCTTACACGGGGAATACATCCAGCGTTGCGAATGTTAGTTGGAGCGGAAACCACATTAAAAATTAGCTGAATACATAGACCAGATTTATCCAACAGCTGCTGTCCACTGAGAAGGTTCCCGAAAATGGATGTTTTTGGCATCATAAGAACAACCAGACCAGTAACGACATTGGCATAAATTTGATTATGAGAAAAAAAAATTAAAAAAAAAAAAAATTAATGATAAAATCCGGTTCATATTGTAACTTTTTGCGGAATTCAAATCCTTCACAAAAGTCAGATCATACCCGTTTTCCTTTGACTTCAAATAATCGCATTAACGCCAAATTCAGAGAAAAACATAGTATACATAAGCATATGCCAGTTTCCTGCAATAGAGAAGCGATCAACATTATTCACTGATGCCGGCAAGACATCGTGATGTTTCAAAACTTTCAAATCAGTTTTGCTGATCAGTAAGTTCGTTATCTAGGGTATGATGTATCTCATCCACGCTTTGATTTCGACTGTTGATAGGAGCATCATGTGGATCTTGAAGTACATGAGTTACATGAGTAAACCCGGGTTAAGCGAAGACAAAAGTTACGAAACATAAAGCTATGTATCTTACAGGCTACGATCATATTTTGCTATCAGCATGCGCTATTTATCTCCAAAGTTGAGAAAATTGATTGAGTGTAGTGGAGGTGCTTGGTGCAAAAGCCCTGTTTGATACGTTTCTTCAATCATATTTTTACCGTTGGTTATAATAACATTTAACACAGGATCTAGCAAATGCTATTAAGGTTACTGCATCGGGTCGAAGCTTCAAAATCTCGATTTTTTTGTCTTAACCCAGAGTACACTGTCAAACCTACAAGTTGGGGGAATAAGAAATTAGTGCTAATAAGACTTTTTAAACATCAAGTCATTCGTGGTGCAGTATGTAATGCTCAATCAGGCGAACTTCGAGACACGGCGAGGTACATGTATAAGGATTACTCAGGCTCAAGCCGAATATTGTATATTGAGGTCCACGGCCAAAGAAGCGTTTAACTAATTGGCTGACCTATAGCATAACATCCTCGAATATCCATGGAACTGTAAATACTATGAAAAAAAAATGTACAATGAATGTTACAGAATGTGTAAATAAAGATTGAACAGGACGTTTACGGCACAATCTTGATAAGCAAACTTTGCCCGTCAAATAATTATAATAAAGCCGGAACACCGTACAATATGAAAACGATGACAAAATGGTTTGAATACAGGTATATAAATAATAACTGTCTGTCATTCAAAGTTTCACAACTGACAAGTTCAATTCTACAGATAACACATATTGTTCGAGTGTACACAAAATTATGGGACGCAAGAAGTACAAGCTAAGCAGCGGCCAGCAGTTTTCACGCGAACGTTTAGCGTATTTGAGGAGCTTCAATACAGATCATTCATGGTTTTCCGATGAGGTTCCTGGTATTTCCACGGAGACTGCCTGTCATTGCTCGTCCATTCCGTCATCTTTTGATTCGGAAAGCGACGATAGCAGCGACAGCGAAATGGAAGAAGAGATTCACCAGGTCACATATTCTGGAGCATCATCGAGGAAAATTATTCCATTCCTTGAAAATCCAGAGCTGAGCGACGACATATACGCCTGTTTGTGTATTACATTGCGCTGAGAATTTCAAGACCGTTCAGCACGCAATCATTATATTGCATTTATTTCCACAGGTAAAAATTGTTCCAATGGTATGTGGTTACACATGTTCGCGAGAAGACGCAAAGCATATACAAATACAGTGGCGTCGGAAGATAGTTCTGACTGGGGGGGGCACTATCCCAGCACTCTAGGCGAGGGTCCAGGGGTTCTAGACGGCCGTAGGAGCGTTTTGAGTGATTTCCGAGAAATAAAACATATATTTTCTCAGATATTTCAACTGTTTTAATACTAGTTTGGTAAAAAAAAAATTAATAAAAAACTGCTAACACTCACACAGGAATATTATTCCGTCTTCATTTCCGTCAAATAAACGGCTCGTCCAAATTTCCAGGAAGCTCCGGGGTTCTAGACGGCCGTAGGGGCGTTTTGAGCGATTTCCGACAAATAAAACGCATATATTTTCTCAGATATTTCAACTGTTTCAATACTAGTTTGGTAAAAAAAAAATAATAAAAAACTGCTAACGCACACACAGGAATATTAATCCGTCTTCATTTCCGTCAAATAAATAACTCGTCCAAATTTCCAGCAGTGCAAATTCGATCTGAATCAGTCAGAAGTACCAATTATGAATTGCATGAATATCTGATTTAAATTTATTATCATCAAACTGTACAAAATCTGGGGGGGACACAAACATACGTGCCCCCCCCCCCCTTCCGACGCCCCTGAAATATATAATGATTATACATGCACGAAGCGTTATCTATTGAATTGTATAAGCCTATGTAAATATATATTTGTACATAGTAGAGCAGCTGATATATGTGAATAAATATGACTATATGAGATGTAGTTTTATTTCGTTATCCAAGGAATGTAAGTAAGTCGATGTTATAGGCATCGCTGCGTTTTTCTCCAACTATATTTCTTGGCAGAATGGCTCGTATGAAGTCCAGTACTCTAACCGGTACCTGTACGCAGTGTCTTCTCCTTTCTTGTCTTCAGCATGGTCAGATAGTACACATAATTCCAGAATAGCCAGATAATATAAAGCAATCATTGTTCGAGTGTTTGAGTGTTTGACAGCTACTCATGAGGTCATAGCATTGTCTCAGCGGAATTCTAATACAGCTGCGAACAGGGGATTAGCGTGGCTCAAGCGGTCTAACACAGTGCTGATTGGTTTTTGGCCATTTTCTCCGTTTAATTTTTCGCCAAAAAGTGATTTTTTCCCGCTCAAATTCTCTCTTGTTATTTGATCTACAATCATGAATTTTGGACACAACAATCCAATCGTGTAGATCTTCAAGAGGCTGCCTCAAATTTGATAAGTTCGGTCCTGTTCATGAATTATTCATGATTTAATGAAGAGGGGTCGAGTTTTTGTAGATTTTTTCAATCTTTCAACTTTGCACGACGATAAAATAACTTCTAGGCCCTAACTAAAAAAACTGAGGCAACCTAGTTTTATTCAAATGTTGAAGCTAAAAAACAAGTTAGTTTGATGAAAACTGAGAAAGTTATTAGCGCGTGATTTTGAGGCCTTTACTTTTCTAAATGACATCGTTTATCTTTAAATAAATCTATTCTTGTAATAAATTCGAGAAAGTTATTTATTTATCGAAATTCCCGGGATCAAGGGGTTTCAGAAAATGTATAGTTTGTATGGATACAAAAAAGCACTGCCCCGTAATTAAGCAAAATTGTAATGCTTACAATGTACATGCACGCAACAGGCACCCGATACAGTAACCTTAAGGGAGATATGTATACGCCATATGAAGGTCCCACTGGAATATTAATAACCATCACAAAAGGATAGTTTGTGATGTCTAAATTGTAACCATCTCTATTGTCGTGAAGTCGACGAAAGAGAAAAATACATTTTCCCCAAACGCGAAATTAAATACATTTCGCCGGAACGCAGTCGTACTGAAACGAATAAAAATAGACTCGTCTAGACCGGAGTAATCAGTTGATCACATCGCCGACTGTACCTGATCAACTCTAGCATGACTCACACATCACAGCCATGAATCGAGATATCAGAATCACCATTTGACCGACTTTCTCAAGTACCGGCCTACATCCGTCTGCGTACATTTCTAAATACAAGCGGAAACTGTTTCACAGTATACACACGTATCGTATATTTCAGTTCTTGTCCAGCCTTGCTATTTGGTAACACCATGCATTATCCGCTCTGCCACGTTGCTGTTGGTATATTGGTGATTTCGTTGTCGGCTGGGTATGACAATGACCCATCTGCCACTCGGGAAAGGCGATCAGAACGAACACTCAGTCTGATGACTATTCGAATAGAAAAGATGGAACTTAGTCTGCGACAGGAACAGGACAGAAATAACAAGTTACAGACTAAGCTATTGAATATTATGGAACGACTGGAGAGGATGGAAATTGAACCTGCGGAATGCCGTTGTCTCACTGAGAAGGTAAGCGGAGTATCCTCCATCTCTGAAACACGGTTAGCTAATATTGAGAGAGGCATGTACCGGGAGAAGACTAGTACACATAATCTGGAAAATGTGATTGACTCTCTTAAAACTAGTCAACGAGATCACCACATAAAAACGAGTATTTTCGACGAGACGTTGCTCGAGTTAAAGGCCAATTTGTCGGACATGGCGTCCGTCTGTGAGAAGACAAGTGTAGATGGCACACGGGGACGTCACAAACACGAGAACATTTCGAAAGACAATGGCGATGGAAACAAACAGAGAGTTTGTCCGCGAAAATTCGTGAAACTTGAAACAGGGTGTTACTATTTTCGAACACACAAACGGCGTTTGAGCCACGATTTAGTCCAAACAGAATGCAGAAGAAAAAACGCGAGACTCGTGTCGGTAGAAACCGTGGAGGAAAGGGTCGCTATTCAACAATATTTGCAGAGTCTACACTTTAAAGCAGAGCTAAACATAGTTAACGGATATCTTACGAGCGGCAAGACAATATCTGGAGAGTGGAAATGGTACGGGAATAACAACCAAAGTCAAATTATCCCAGTGGACGTTTTGGAGAACTGGGGACCGGGTCAACCGATCGACGTCGGTCCAGTCAGGCATGCCTGTCTATCATTTTGGCCATCCTACGAGTTCAAATGGGCCGTTGTCCACTGCAACCCTGCTCTACGACAGTTTGTATGCGAACAATAATGTTTCATCCTTCTGAAAGCATCTTCATTCCAAAACAATTTCAAAACTGAATTTATCCATGTTCCGCAAGATGCTCTGTTGTGTGCTAATATATCATAGACAACCGTTTCGCTCTTGGGCTTTAAAGAGTTCAAAGAGTGATTTAACAGCGGATTTCTCATAGTTGATATATCATGCTGGAACTACATCTCACGCAACACTGTCAAATTTCCTGTATTCAGTAGTGTTTTTTTCAATTCTGCTTTTGAAATATTCATGAAATGTTCCAAGCGTTTTTCCTGATCTCATGTTACAAGCACCCAAAAATTCTCTGTGACAGGGGAGATATCCTGGACTTTGGAGATCTAATTTTTGTAGTATACAGAGGCTTCATTTCTTAATGATACATTGAATAGAGCCAATGTTTACTTGCTATATCGTCTGAATAAATGTACGAAACAACTAAAAGATTTATTGTGTCCGCATGAAATGAATATATCAACTTTATAACAAAAGCAAATTGTATACTTACAACAACAACAAAATGTGTCCTCGCCCGCCAATAAGAGAAAGCTATAATGATGAATGATATGAATACATTGCAGCATTCTTTTTGGGATCTGCACAAAAGCCCCATTGAACAAAGTCGTTGACATGGTACCTCATGTTCAAAATGGTAGTTGCATAATGCTATGAAAAATCAATATTAAAACATGGAAAGCTCTATGAATATTCCATTATAGCTCTGTAAATATTTAGGCATACATTTATGCTCACAGTTGGAAAAAATGACTTTACAGAATTTCAATTGCATTGAGCAATTTCTCGAATTTAGAATTTAACTGCAATACAGTGTCTTAGTACACTCTCGGAAACGTTTAGGAAATAATCCTGAATAGATCAGGCTGCACATCCACAACTCAATTTCAGGGATTTAGGGATCTTTTTTTCTGAAATTCAGGTAATTATGTCTGGATTTCAGGTAAAATCTCTGAAATTCAGTTGTGGACGTGCAGCCTGGTCTATTCAGGATTATTCCCTAAATATTTCTGAGAGTGTATACGTGTATTTTCCTAGCTTGAACAAAATCACTCGATCGCTCATCTGATATTGCTGAGGGAGAGGGGAACTCGTTATGCTTGCTTATACCATTGGACAAGTCATTGCATATTGGTGGCGCTGGTGCTCCATGAGTATGTTTCATAAGGCCCACATGTACTTATCAGGTTGGTACATTGATTAGATTATTGATGGCTCTAACTCATCACATTTTAAAGGTGATGGTTATGTCTGTTAATGTAATGGGTAGTTTTGCCGTTCTTGAATGACTGGTCGAAGTATTGAACACAGAGACTTTCGTACGCTAAAACATGAGTTTACTAATGACGATGGATATTACAAATACAGACATACATAAACAGAACTACAGGCAGCTTGGTTTGCTCCAACTAACTGGTCTACAATGTCGGTAAGTCCGAGCACTGGCCGTAATCCCCGCTTCATTCAGTTCTAACCATATTTATGTAATACGGCACTGAACGTAACTTAGTGACCCAAAACAAAACAAATACTTTCTAAACATACAAATGGCTGGACATGATTTATCAATAGCAAGCATGAAGAACATCTCAAAGTTAATCCACAATTCAAGGCTAACAATCAAATTAATACAACTATTGTATCATAATCATACGCTTGTCAGCTCCATAGATTTGCGGGTTTGAACACATCGATTGCTACCTAAATATGAGCTGAATGGTATAGTAAAATCCACCTTTACTGTACTGTTCACCACGAAAGAGTTACGGCAAATCACTTTTTTCTCCATTTTTGGTTTACTAAAAGTTTACTAAAACGTGTCGTCATGTGATGGCTATAGTCCAGGAGGTGAGAGAGAAAGTTGGAGGGGGTGGGGGGGATATTTATAAAATAAATATAGAAGTTCTTCAGAGAATAAGAAGTGATTAAGTCAAGACCTCTTCGAGCCATGGAGCTGCTCGTTTCCCCCAACGCAGAATACGACGCATAGATGGTGGTTGATGACGTTAATACATCCACGCTACCAGGCCTTTCTTTTCTTGTTTCTCTGCTTCAGGCGGGGTCTTGGTGAACGGTTTTGCCGAACGTACGAATCTACTGTCGCCAACAATCAACAGGATAGGGAGATCCCGCTCTCTAAAATGGAGGTAATAAAGGTCGTTTTTGCTCAATAACTTTTGATTCCTAATTACCCAATACTTCAGAACCTCAGGCGCATCGAAAAAAAACAGTCAATTTTGTTTATTCAGCGCGACGAATGTCTGTCCTGTTATTATGCAAATCAGATAGATGACAATATATTTCTTTTCACTACCATTTGATGCGGATATGTCTGTGTGCGCCTAAAGAGGATTTTGCTGATTTCAATATTTAAACTGATTCATTGAGCAAAAACGACCCTTTTGTCTCCAGTTTAGGGAGCCGGGATGCCCTAGCCTGATCAAGTGGTTCGATTTCTCTGTTCGAAACAGATGTTACAGAGGTCATGCGCAACGAAATGCTACCAGTGTGCATCACTCAACATCTGAGTCAGTCGGCAGCGCGTGCATCACAAGGCCACTTCATATTTGCTGGTTTAAATGACGATCAAATCGTCTCATCTGTACGCAATGTTTTGTTACAGCATTAGAGACTGTTACCAGCAAGTTCTGAGTTGACCTACTTTTGATGAAAGTTTGACCTACTTAGATGACATATAAACCTCGGAGTTGGCAAAAACTGTCCTACTGTCCCTAAGGCCATGGAAATGCGATTAATTAGTTCAATGTCAATGTGACCCCTCTTTCTGACCCAATTTCTGACCTAATCAGGTGACCTGGAAACCTCAAATTAGCAAACCATGTTTCAATGCCTCCTTCGACCATCGAAAAAGTATTAGGTCAAGGTACACACTCAAATCACATCAAGCCCTACTTCAAACGTTTTGTGGCGTTAGTCACACTGCCATGTTTTGTTACAGGCCACCCGTCATAATATTTGGTTCACGTGTAATTGATACGTGTGAATTTCTCGCTTTCTGTGACCTGTTAATTCAAAATAGACTGTTTAGGGTGACACTAATCATGTTAAACAACTGGGTCCCTCAAAATAACGACCAACTTCTACACGTAGACCAAAAATATCTATTTTCCGACAAATTCTGCTTAATCTAAATTTCCACCTTGCATTCCTTCATATTACAACAGAAAATATCCTTAAACTTGTCCCAGTGCTACGAATTAGATATATTCTTACGTCTTATCAAATGAGATTAATGCAAGATTTATCAACGATTCTGATGGTATCGCCCTCTCTTGAGCAGAGCTAGTTATGTTACCTGCAGCTTCTATTCATCGTCTTTATTCAAAATGATAGCTATTACCTAGTGATTGCTTGAGGGCTGTGCTTGGAATCACTCCATATAAAATTGAGTACGGCGCCAAATATTCTGGGTATATTGAAATAGTTTTCGTTTTATCAAGAAAGCAGCAACCTTATGGCGGATAGAATCTTTTGTTGAATATGTGGCTCGAACAAAAATTTCTGTACATATTTCTAGTTAATAGTTACTCAGCTTCTGACATCCAATTATTATGTAATTAATTTTACCACCACTAGTTCCAGAAACTTACCATAAGAAAATACTGAGAGGGTCTTGAGAGGTAACTCTTAATGACGAAAATTCTCAAACTGTAACTCAACACACATATTTCATGAGAATGTAGATGAATACTGGCAAAGTGGAATTTTACATTGTTTTCCACAATGAATTACACTTACACTGGTATTATTTAAAAGTGATTACTGCCCGAATATGCTTTCTAATTAGAATTAATTATCCCCACTGAATCATTCAACACCAGCCTCTCAAAATCTGTGAATTAACCAACGACATATTTTGAGCAGGAAATTAGTGGAAGAAGAAGTAGAAGAAGCTGTATATTATCTCGGGACCGATAAGTCACCGGGAATTGATGGAATAAAAAACGAGCATATTAAAGCTAGTTTACCTGTAATGCTTCCGATTTTTACGGGATATTTAATATGGTGTTAAATTCTGGTGAAATTCCAAATAATTGGTTGCTTGGGCTAATAACACCTGTGCACAAAAACAAAGGCGACCCCAAGTTAGCCCGTAGTTATAGAGGAATATCTCTCTCGAGTTGTATCGGTAAAGTGTTCACAAGTATTTTAAATAGACGACTAAATAGCTATGCAGAATCTGTTCATTTGATATCAGAAAATCAAGCCGGGTTTAGGAAACAACATAGTACAAGCGACCATATATCTCTTTTGAAGTCAATAGTAGATTTATGTTTCTCACAGAATAAGAAGTTATATTGTGTGTTTGTCGATTTTGAGAATGCATTCGGCTTAGTGTGGAGATCAGGCTTATGGCTCAAACTACGTGAATCTGGTATAGATGGTAAGATTTTAAGAGTTATTCAAAATATGTATAATGGAATCAAGTCATCTGTTATGAAAAATGGTAGTATATCAGATTTTTTTCAGCAGCGATTGTGGTGTACGCCAAGGCAAAAGCTTGTCGCCATTTTTATTTTCAATTTATTTAAATGATTTATCAGAGTTTATGCTCAGTCGTGGTTCAAAGAATGTGAATATTTTCAATAATAATGAGGATCAAAACAGATGTGATGTATTTTTTAAGTTATTGATCATATTGTATGCAGATGACACGACTATTGTCTCGGATAGTGCGCAAGGATTGCAGCTATCGCTTGATAATATGTGTGAATATTGTGAAATCTGGAAGCTTAAGATTAATGTACCCAAGACTAAAGTAATTATATTCAGGAAAAGAAAAGTTTCGAGCAACAAATTCAGTTTCAAATTAAATGGAAATGATATTGAAATTGTAGACACGTTTAAGTATTTAGGAGTGTTATTCTCATATAACGGTGATTTTTACAAATGTCGAAAGTACTTAGTTGATCAAGCTCGCAAGGCTATGTTTGCTGTGATTAAAAGATGTAGATATTTAAAGGCTCCCTTGGAAATATATATAGAAATGTTTGAAAATATTGTTGTACAGATACTGACATATGGTAGCGAAATATGGGGTTTTGAGAACGTAGACATCATCGAACGATTGCAACTCCAATATTATAAATTTGTATTGAAATTGAAAAAGAATACTCCCAATGTAATTGTCTATGGAGAAACGGGGAGATATCCACTTATTGTCAAAATTAAGCTACGTGTCGTGAAATTTTGGTGTAAACTGATATTAAATGTTAAAAATAAATTGTCTGCAAATGTTTACATATTCATGTTGGATATATTCAATGCAAAAGGATACACTTGCAAATGGTTACACTTTGTTAAAGGTATATTTGTCACCTGTGGTTTTAGTAACATTTGGGTTAATCAATGTTTTCCGAGTATTAATTGGTTATATTCTGCTGTTAAGCGACGTCTAGAAGACCAGTATTTACAGGAATGGAGAGGTAAATTAAATGACAGCAATGTATATATGTTATATCGACAATGGAAAGAAATGATCGAAACAGAGAGCTATTTAGTCAATCTGCCATTTAACCAAGCTATTAAAATCTGTCAATTTCGAGCAGGGAACTTACGATTACAGATACATATTGGACGAATTAATAATGCAGATTTAAACGAGAGAGTTTGCAAAAATTGTAATTTAAATGTCATAGGGGACGAGTATCATTACTTGCTTGTATGTCCATATTTTAGAACAGTACGAGAGGAAGTATTACCCAGAAAATACTGTAATAATCCAGATATGTTTAAAATGTCATGTTTAGTGAACAGTAAAAAGAAATCAATACAAAGTAAAATTGTGAAATATTTAAAAAGAAGTGCAAAAGATATTATGTAGACAGAATTGTTGTGTAAAGGTAGACTACGGTCTCCGCCTGGGGAATTTAAATTCCCCGTCACTGTAAATACAAGGTTTCTAATTTATATTGTATTACTCTGTACCTTTGTATCTAAGGTGATGAGAATAAACAACAAAGAAGAAAAAACTCCAGGTTGTAACCAGGTTGGTCTATTATTATCCCTCCCTCCCGCCCGCCCTTCCGACCGAGAACTGTATTTAACTTTATCTGGCCTGGTAGATTTGTAAATTATCCGCACCTGGGCTTGGGGTGGAGTGGGCTGGGGGGGTAGGAGGGAACTAGGGCGGTGAAACTCACCATGCTAAACCCTTGGATCAGGCCCTACTAGATTTTGGGGTAAGATTTTTCGAAAATAATAATCTGATGTGAAAAAAATAGCTGTTGTCCACTTTTCCGCGCAGAAAAAAGGGAATTTGAAGAAAAATGACCAAAACCTCACATTTCTGGTACCCCGCATGGTCGCCATTTCGAATTTACCCATGTTCTCGTCTCAGCTTATGCAAATAGGATCAAAATGTCCCCAATAAGATAAACTACGTAGTCACGAGGTGTCACTTCGCCAGTTTTTGTCCGGATATAAACATTTGAGTAGGGGGAGAATGCAAGAATATTTGCATGAAAAGGATTGGTTCAAAGAACTCTTCTGTTGCTTTTTAATAAAAAAGGTTTGCTATTTTTCCCAATTCAACTGAAAATATTTATTTCTATCATCCGAGAAAACTTTTCTTGGGAAACACACAAGATATTCTTGAAAGAGATTTTCAAAGAAAAATAATCTTATATTTTCTTAGCTTCCCTGCTGAATAATCAATTTCTTAGCTAGGAAATTATTTTTCTTACGAAAGAAATTATTTCTTGGACAGGAGTTACGAAAAATATAAGAATAATATTTATCTTGCGTGGCTCATAAGAGAAGGGTTCTTGGATGAGAGAAATAAATATTTTCTGCTGAATTTGGAAAAATAAGCAAACCTTTATTATTAAAAAGCAACAGAAGAGTTCTTTGAACCAATCCTTTTCATGCAAGTATTTTTCCTTTATCATCTATACTGATTTACCCTGCAGTGTTTTCTTATTTAAGAAAATTTCTTAATTTTTTTTAACAGGGTATTTCTGCAGTCAATCTATAATTGCAGCTCTCTCCATAGAGTTTTGAAGCAACAACAGTTCATCCCGGGATATCTTACAAATTGAAAGCACTTAATTTGACAGTTCAATTTTTTTTTAAATGAAATCCTACATTTTCATTGTCTTGTGCAGAAAATGAGAGAACACACAGCGATTCTGTAGTGGTTCAGCCATTGTCAATAAAAAAATTCTGCGCCAACATTTCTGGTATGACAATTAGCATCAATGGCTCTTCCTCCAAACACAGCAATAAGTCTCCTCCTAAGACCACATTTCTACAAGACGCGAACTCCTTCCCCAAATTTCTGTTTTCCCAGGGTAGCAAAATGCCTTATTGACACAAAACTATCCCACATGTGTTAGGGGGCCAAGAGCCCAAGCACCAAAAAAATGGACATCTTGGATATCAATTTTGTTCAATCAAGTTGCATTAGATAAACGCACTGAGGTAAGTTATAAATTTTCTAAAGGCTGTTCTTTCAGGGAATCAGATTTATTTGTTTTGCTACTAAAAATTTTGTCCTTCACCCTAAAAAGATTCGAAGGTTCACAGTCGTACAATATACATTTTCAAATCAAAGTGTGTACCGATTATTTTTTTTCAATTTCGTCTTAGCAATGACTTTGTGATAGATCGGATCTCAATAATTCGCACCCGAACAAGCATGACAAGGGTTATGATTAAGGTCAAACCGTGCCGCAATAACTTAAACGAATTATCATCGATAACTTTGGAACTCAGGCGTAAAAGGCGACCAATATTCAGCTCTGCATATTTACAGTTTCAAATAGTTCTTAGAAGCCCATGTGGAAAACGTGTTAAATTCTTCTGTCAGCGAAGAAAATGAGCAATAAATATCGAGGAGTGAGTGGAAAGTGATTCCATCATTTTCCATCAGATCACGTGACAGGACTATTACATCATCGCTCTTAAATATTTGTATCGTATACCGCTAAAGCCGATGCACGCGGCCATGTGGTCATGCAATGCAAGATGTCCACATGAACACCTACAGTAAAAGTGTGTTTGAAATGTAAATCACCACAGCGCCAAGTGGGTGGGCAGCATGAGTTTTGCCATGTCTGCTGCCACAAGACGAAAATCAATTTGCTATACATGACGACTGTACATGGCTAGTGACACAACATATCACACAGTTATATTATCGCTATATTGATTAAATACTGCTGAATGCCACGTTAAACCAGATTAGACATACGTCTCGTTTCTCAATTACATATAAAATTACAGTTATACCACAGCTCATTTAGTGCACAATGTTTTGTGTCAAATCTTTATCTTCTTTCTCCTTGTGCATGTTGTATGGGAAGTAGGAACCAGTGCTGCAGTACGTTGCTGAAATAAAAACGATGTCACAGCGGGGAATTATACTATTGAGCAATCTTTTTCCAATTTTCCTCTGCTGAGATGACATCTTTGTGATATTCTGACACAAGCTTGAAGTAGCGCCTATCCTCAAACGTATGAAAAGCAGACACAAGAACATTAGATTCACCATTGAAGACGATAACAGTGGTGTTCTCCTTTATCTGAGTGTATTATGAATACGGAAGCGTTATCATCTACAGAAAAGCAGCATGTTCAGAATTTTACACAAAGTGGACGAGATTTCCCTGAGACACAAACAAATCTGATTAAACACTGGCTGAGAAAAAATATGGGACTGGCGATTCTATGGTACAATCGAGTCTTCTCTGTGGAACTACATCGTACGAGGCACTTGAATTACATGGGTTCATACGACCCCTAGCCCCGGGTGAAGCGGAATTAGACACAAGTTACTAAACATAACGCCATCAGCATACGATATTTATTGTTTAATCTGAGAGGGGGATTGGCTTAATGTCACACTCAAGGTTGTTTCACTCATATGGTGACAGTCAGTTTGGTTGGTGGAGGAAGCCGGAGTACCCGGAGAGAACCACCGCCCGTCGGCAAGTAAATGACAAACTTCCATACGAGGACCAGCTGGGCTCGAACCCGTGCCGGTTCAGCGGTGTGAGGCTAGAGGTCACCAGCGAAGCGATTTAGACCACTCGGCCACCGAACCAAATCTGAGAAACTTTGAGTGGAGGCTCTTGCTGGTATGGTCTGGTTGTATAAGTTTCTCCACTAATGTATTGCAGAAAATAATAAAACTTTAATAATCCACACTCTCACACATCGATCTAGTCTAGTTGTCTTCGAAGGGAGGTTGTAAATTTGAAAGTAGATACAAGACGTCAATGACCTCACATCCGTTTAGTTTGCATAATTGATCATTAATAGTGGGGGATTTGGCTTAATGTCACACTCGAGATTATTTCATTCATATAGTGACAGTCAGCTTGAATAGTGAGGAAGCCGGGTTATTAATAGTGGGTTAGACTCTCCTACATATCAGAGCACACTACCGCCATATTAAGAGAAATGACAATCGATATGTAGGATCTATTCACACCAGTGATATTGAATAAACCAAATATACCAAAGCTAGGTCGAACTGAGAATGTAGGAGATCGACCAATATGGTATGTGATAGCACAGGGCGTTAAGTACTGTGCATTATATAGAGGATCTTACACGAGTGGCTATTGAATATGAAAGTTATGACACGAGTTGAGTAAGTTTTATATGTTGCGAGTTTTAGCGAGCAACATATAAAACTAACTCAACGAATGTCATAACTTTCATATTAAATTGCCACGAGTGTAAGATTCTGTTTATCACATAACTATTTTTAAGTAAATTATAAACGCAATAATTCAACGCTTTCATTATCAAATCTACCTCAAAATTTCTTTTCTTTGTTTCATTCTCAACGAAAAAACGGCCCTGGCTCAGGTGCATCACAGCCTTACAAGTAGCTGTATACGCCAAACCGATATAGTTCCAAAATGCAACAGAGCTTGAGCACCTCCCTTGTAAGGCTGTTCAGTTTTCGCATTATTTCAAAATATCGTAGAGCATTTCACAAAATAATGAAATAAGTGCAATTTGTTATTTCGCTGTTCTTCATACATTATTTATTTTGGATCATGTCATGCCACGAGTTACACTCGTGTTCGCTGCATGTCATCATGCGCGCGACATGTTGACGAGTTCTCAGCGGGGTGGCGACATGCGATGCTGACAAGATATTTTGAATCCATAATCCGTTTGAAGTCTCTAATCATCCAGATCTATTGCAAGAAATAAGCAAACATAGGGAAGAATCCATGCAGATATTGCAAAAGAATGAACAAACGTATACTGTCGACATCTGACCGGATACGATACCGGTACTCAAAATGGCGAGCTGGCTCGATTCGCCAGACAAAAATGACGGACTACGACCGGTACGTGAGTACTTTATACAAAATTTGAAGCTCAAAAACTGTCGAAATAATGCATTGCGAATCACTGCTGCTTGTATGGCTATTGACAATTATAGTTTGCAGGCCGATGCATGTATCTGTATTAATTTTTTGTCTTCCAGATATCTATGTTGTTGTTGCACTTGTGAACATAATATTTCGTAGTAAAATTTTATCAATGAGAAAAATAGTTCAGTGACGTCACGACCAAGCGTAGTAATTTATTTTCTCACGCTACATGTATTATCCAATCAGCGTGTTTGAAAGGGTTATTCACCTAAATGCATACGATAAATATGTCATGACCATATGTCCCTATTTATAATAACACCGCAGTTATGTGGTAAATTATTCTATGCAGCTTGCTCTGGTACGGCGAATAAATTCGTCCAATTTCCAGCTCAATACAACCTCTAAAAGAACTTTGAACTTTACCCATGTTTATACCAGTTGATTTCGCATATAGATTATCTATGCGAATTGTAACTATCGATGCCATGGGAAGGATACACCCTAATATTTGCACAAAACTATTTTCTACAAGTAGCCAATCTACTTCATGTAGCTTGAAGAAGGTTTTAGGAAACGTTGAACACAGTCGTCAACCCCCACATTCGGGAGACATTCGCCACGCAGAATGATTGTTTACTTCAATAGTCTCAAACCCCCTTTCGTATAGCTTATCAACCACAATGTCGGTATGGAACATTTTTGTTTTACTAACAACGCACCAATTCATTTGAATAAAGATCCAACGGGTTACCTTGGGGATACAGAGCCCTCCAGCACACACTTTCACATACTCTCTAGAAGTTGTCTTTATACAGCTAAAAGTATGCCTCATAGCTTGGTAATGTACATATTTTCTCAAGGATTCCTAATGTATACATTTGTTCAGTGTAAACCTGTAAGTTGTGAAGATATTCGGATTTGAAAAAAAATGGCTATTTTCAAAGTAGTATTCAACTTATCGTAACGTACATCATCATTTCCTGCAAAAGACAAACCCAGCAGAAAATCAGTGTTTCAATTTTATCAATTTTGATCCAGTTCTCATTCTACTGACATTTAATGGAATATTTCTTTACAAAATCGAGCACCCCACAGATTTGAACTTTGAAGTTGAATTAAATGTCAGTAGAATAAGAACTAGACCAAACTTGACAAAACTGAGACACCGATTTCTTGCTAGAGTTGTATTATATAAGTTACAATAACTTGATTTCTTTTTTGAAAATAGCCGTTTAAACAAGAAGGCTCATCTTTTTAATTCAAATATCTTCACAACCCATAGATTTACAGTGAACACATATATATATTTGGAATCTATAAGAAATGCGCTTTCAACAAATACAGGGTGAGTAAAAAAAATGTCCACCTGTGGTTTTGTTCATTTATTCATATGAAGTTACGATTTATGGTGTATATGAATATAACACATGGAAGGCTACTTCATCTCTCCACAATATATTTTATTCGTGAATGAGAATATACATATATTGTGTATACCGATGGAGCTCACGAAACAGAATTTCACTCTCTCCATAACGCAGAAATGAGTGAACACAGCAGTTGAAGAAACTGGAATGAGACTCTTCACTGTTCATTTATTTTCAGATATTTCTGTTTCACGTTTTTCCAATGCCAAGTAACTTCATTCGGAAGTTCAAATGTGAATTATACTGTTAATAAAACCTTTATTGATATATGAACTGTGAAATTGAAACAATTAATTATTTCTTTTATGCATGCATCGACTGAAAAAGGAGATGTCAGACAACTGTCGGTAAAAACTAACCATGTATTTATCAAGTCTGGACTTGTCAGGCAATACTGCTTCTACGGACATGTTATCTAATGTTCAACTTCATGGCAATGCAGCTAATTGCTTAGCTTTTGTTCTATAGTATATATCATTGTCGGATTATAACAAACTGTTTTACCTTTGGTCTACTCCATAATATTGTAAATATGTATGTCTCCAGTGTTCAATTTGTATATTAAAATGCGTTTTAACATGTTCAACTGCAAGGCAACTATATGTATATGTAGCCTTAGAACCGGTTTAGCAGTACAATATACAATTTAGCTCAAAACTCTACACTTTGTGTAGTTTTATTTCTTCTTTACCATAACTATACGGCTTACCTTTAGCTGTGTAAAGACAAATTCTTGAGAGTGTGTGAAAGTGTCTACAGATGGGCTCAGTATCCTTAATTAATATACTATGGAAATTCCCCAGCATTCTGTAAGAAGAACCTGCATTTGTGTTCTAATTCGCCTAGCTCAAACGAACATAAAACATTTATCATTTACAACAAACTCACTATATCATCGTCAGGGATGCAGCCATCTCATGCAGCCACCTCGAACGTTGACCGTGTCCGTTTATTACATTAGCTACAGCGAGATAAAAATGGACAACCCATTGTATAATAGGTCTACAGTAGAATAAAGTCCACACGGAAAACCATTCAGTTAAAATCACTTGTGATGTTTCTTTAAACGTAAAGTTCGAAATATTTGGGTACGAAACATCTGCCTACTGCCGGCCAGGAACAACCCCCAGCTCCAATCAGCCTTTCATGGGAGGAAACCTGCCCCCAACCCAGTGCAGCCCGGCAAATCCCTTGGGAGTGGGGCGACCCAGATCATCCAACGTGCTCCTGAATAACTCATCCCAGTTGCGTTCGTGACAGCAGCGACACCGCAGCGTGTTACTGCCCACCCAGGTATACGTCCTTCACGGAAAGGCCTAGCGTGCGGCCCAGTTATTCAACTTCTCCACATCTCTGCAACAGACCGCCCTCCTGACAAAAACAAAATGATGAAAAAGAACGCAAGAAGAAAATGTACTCTGCACCTCAATCAATCAACCCCAACCCCAGTCAATCCATTCCCAATAATCACTACTCTCGCGATACACGACAGCTAATGTACACGGTCAATGTATGTAGCTTCGAATGATTACAAACTAATTCTCTCATCTTATATATGGCACTCAAGGCGCCAGCATTCTTTCCCGCGCCTACCCAAGCAATACTCCTGTCTAAAACCAGACACTAGGCGCCTGAATTATATCATGCATTACCCCAATTAGTACTGTCTATACACTGGGCTCTTTGCAATCAACAACTTACAATACACCCCCCTCCCCTTTTAAGCTGTTATAGCTCGCCTGTAACAACAATAAATATATTTATGTTCTAATTCGCCTAGCTCAAACGAACATAAAACATTTATTATTTACAACAGACTCACTATATCATCGTCAGGGATGCAGCCACCTCGACAGAATAAAGAAAGCATTGGGAGTAAGAAATATTACTTGAACAAGGGAGTATGGAGAAAACAATATGTTACTGATGGTGTATTTATTGTTTAGCCGAAAATTATTGTCAATTTTTTTTTTTTTTTTTTTTTAATCCTGTTAAAATTCCCAAACACAGAGATACACTCAAACGTTGTTTAAGGTCGTCCTTGACATATCCATTCTTAGCTTGATGTGATCTCCATCTACCGTGTTTCAGAAACAATCTGTCTGGCCGGCACCAGCGCGTAAACTATGAACTCCAAAAAATTTCACGTCTAAACCAATACTCTTCAGCTTTTCCAGAACAATTTCCCGCATCCTCGTGTACGATAAAGGCCCCGATTTCCGAAGTTTATAACTGCCAAGTTTTTTGAAGAATGTCAATTGTCTGAAAATGTATTCCGTAGAATCGTCATGTATTAACGCCGCTTCCAAATAGCGCCGGAGCATTGTGTAAGGGCAGGTAACTCTATCCGTTTTAGCAATAACAACGGTTTTCCCATCCCTATATATATATCAGTCTTATTCTTAGGAATGAAGAGAACAAAATGACTATCAGAAAACTCTATGTCCGATCTTTTAATCTCTGCCAGCTCCGAAAATCTAAGAAAACCTGAATAAGCCACCATGCACATAGTAACTACGCGTAAGTCACTTAGGTTACTTTGACTGTTAGCAAAATTATGAACTAAAACCTGGAGAATCTCTGATGTTATGGGTTCTTTCTTCACAGTAGTGTGACCAATCATCAGATGACAAGCTTCCTTCACCAATCGTAAGAAATTTGATTTACATGGTGATTCCAAACCTGCCATTTCATGTGCCCAATTAATGCCATAGAAAACCTCGTCGATTTTCCCAACGGAGCAGCCCCCTTGTACCAATGACAAAAGAAACAGGCCTACATGTGAATCTCTCGCTGGCAGTGTGTCAATCTCGCTAAAATTACCACACCATGTACTCCACTGATTGAAGCCTCTCTTGTATTTTATTGTCGTATTTTCAGCTTTGCTATGCAATACCGCCTCGGAAAGATCCTTGGTCAGGTTCCTCAGTACAGGTGACGCAAACGCACGCAAACTTGCCAAACGCCACTATAAAAAATACCTACAAGAGAGAAGAGAACGAAAGAATACTGAACAAATCTCTCACAATAAATTCATAACTGCCCCTCAATCGTTTCAGTGTATTCTAGTGGATATAACCGCAAACGCATAACAATCAAAAAACCAAAAACAGCAAGCATTTCAATATCGATCTCACTCCTAGTGAATAACTCACCATTCGATGATTACGTATCGCACGTTGTTGACAATACAGAACGCCCATTGCTCACCTTATATCTCGCCAAGCGGTATATGTCTCGCCATTCAGCATATATATGATAGTAACCTTTGTCCTGCCCATCATCATATCTCTTTTCCCCCCTTCAACATTGCCAAGCGGCATAGCTTTTTTCTCACTGAGCATTACCAAGCGGCCTAGCTCTTTTCCCATTTTAGCCTTGCCAAGCGGCCTAACTCTTTTCCCATTCAGCATTGCCAAGCGGCCTAGCTCTCTTTCCCTTCAGCATTGCCAAGCGGCCTAGCTCTTTTCCCATTCAGCATTGCTAAACTGCCTAGCTCTTTCTGATTTACATGACTTAGTACAAACAATAATGAAGGCGCCATACTGTTTCAAATACATTGTTCTAATTCAAATACATGACATCAAATAACAGCAATTAATGCAAAGACGCTCAATAAAAACATCTCCAATTATTATATCCTCCATATTAATGCATATCCGTACTAATGCGTTGTAATGAATTAATTATTATAATGTAATGTAATTATCATGATAATTTTCTGGCATCCAACTTGACGGCTAAAACTGTGCTAGTAAAGTATGGTGATCCAAACAGGCTATTCTTATTGCAACCCTGTTGAAAAATCCAACCATTCTCTACAAATTCAATGACTGTGACAACATAAGGTTGTTTCAGGTTATACGACCTAAATAACAAAGGCCAAAAAGCCGATGACGGCCATTTTGGCACAATCAATGTACCTATTGTTTTTGAAACAATCACGTGCCTCACAACTCTTGCTGTCAAATGAATAGGGGGAACCAACCAGTTGTTTTCACCAAACCAATTTTCAGAGAAAGCGTCAATGGCTTCTGAATCAGGTGCCCAAAACGTCGAGTTGAAACGCGGTAATTTTTTGTTTCTTGAATTAGCAAACCGATCCACAGTGTGTGGACCCCAGAATGTGTTGAGCTGTGAAAAAAACTCCCAGGTTACCCCCCAGTCATCGTAGTCAATCATTTTACTGAAGTAATCTGCTCTCTCATTCAGAGAACGAGGAATCCACTCAACTTCCAAAGTAATATTATTTTGAACACAAACAGAAAATATTTCGAGAGCGATGACTTGTAGATCTTGTTTCATACTTCCTACATGTACAATGGTAGAACAACCTTGATTATCAGTATACCACTTCACCACTTTATCAGAAAAAACACCAGCGTAAGCTGATAGCGCTAAACAAATAGCTTTCAGCTCTCTCCATGTGGAGCTCTTACTCCTTTCACTATCCGACCATGTAGCATGGAATACTTTCTCTCTCTCGTCTACTGTAACCGCGGCGCATGCGTGATTACTAGCATCTGAATACACAATTTTACTTGGAATACGATACTGAACAGCTTTTTACAATTTAACTTTCTAAGGTTACTCATCCAGAACCTCAGTTCCAAAACCGAGTTTACACAATAATCCAGAGATACATGCTGGTCTCAAGACTTTCTAGTAATTACACGGATATGGAGAAATCTATTCATGAGCCGTACTATATCGCCCAGCACTATTTCCATGGCCATAAGCTTGCCAATTATACCCGCTAATAGCCTAGGTGAAATGAATGGACTCTGTAATACAGAGACAATTGTGCGTTCTAAATCGTGTATTTTCCTATTCGGTATTGACAGAGAACAATCACTCAAATCACATGTTATACCCAGCCATTCAGTGCATTGTACTGGCTCCCATACTGATTTTAAATCATTAGCTACAAAACCAGAATCGCTTAGGGACTCTTTGACAAAACGTGATTGCCTTCCGCACTCCTCTTTTGTTTTATTAACAGACCAACCGTCGTCTATGTATACAAGTATTTTAATGCCGTTTTCTCTCCAAAATTTTACAAGTGGTCTGACGGACTTCGTAAATACGTACTGAGCTGAATTCAGCCCGAATGGAAGAACTGTGAAACAGAAGTATTTTACAACTCCGTTGAAATTCCAAGCAAAACCCAAAAATGTCTGTTGTTTTACATGAATGTCAATATGGTGATAACCAGACTTTAAATCAAACTTGAACATATACCCCTGTCCAGAAAGAAAAGTTTTTGCCGTTCTCCAGTCTTCAAATTTTATACCTTTTTCAACAACAGTTGTGTTTACATGTCTCAAATCTAGGATCAAGCGTCTTTTACCAGAAGTCTGAACCGACACGGATAAAGGATTTACCACAAATGGAACGAAAGGGACTTCCACCACACAACCGCTTTTCAGTAAATCTGAAATAGCCAGCTGCACAAAATTACGTTCATTCAGGGCGGAACGATTGTTATTGCAAATCTTTTTCTGCGGCAGTGTGTCCTAAATGGTATAATGTACCCGTGTTCTATTACACTCAGTATATAAGAGTTCGCCTTTATATGTCTCCAGTAGGAAATGTGTTCTTTTAGCCTACCTTTCACTGAATCATATTTAATCAGAGATTGCTTTTCAAGAAATAATTCATGCTGTTTAAATGTGAACATATCACCTTGTGCTACACTGTTAAAAGTAGATTCAAAACTATACTTATCATCGTCCTTGTCCTTGTCGTTATTCTGCTGCTGGGTGAGACTGTGAGTTGGCTTGATTTCTAGGGTTGCTGTCGATGTTGCCGATGTTGCTAATGGTGCCGATGGCTCGATTTGGACATCGACGGGCGTAATGGCCGCTCCCCCACAATTGTAGCAAATCTCATGCGGAAGTGGTTGTCTAAGTTGTCTGTAACCCTGGTAACCAATGTTCTGGCCGGAGACCTGCCTAGGTTGGCCACGAAAGGACTGCCCGTTGATTTGGCTATTCCCAGCCATATTACCAAAAGACACGTCAGATGTAGGTGCGTTGAATCTGGAGCTAAAGTTCTTTTGTTCTTTCTTCTGCTGTTTCTTCCGAATTGCCCTGCTTTCTGCTTGGCGAATTTTCCGCCCATCATCAGAATCGCTTGCCAATTCATCCGGTTCGTACTCTCGTACTGTATCCCAGCCGCCAGTTGATTTGTCTGCCAATCGTATCAATTTATTTCGTTTGCTTATTTTCTCTCGGATGCTATTGGTAATAGTCAGCAACCTCTCGTTATTCCTTGACTTCACGGCGCGTTCTATTCCGTCTAAATCAGATTCGATGCTAAGATTAAAATCCAGCTGATACTGATTGCCTGCAAATTTCAACTTTTCACCTTCTTTCCGTGAACGTTTGTGCGAAACCGTTTCGTCTTCGTCGTCGTCCTTCAATTCACGTGTTAAATTCAGAAATTTTTCATCGACGTAAGTTTTGAATAGTTCGAATGCTGCGTTTACTCCAGCGTTAGGAAATACTACACGTCTAACCTACGATACACGACAGCTAATGTACACGGTCAATGTATGTAGCTTCGAATGATTACAAACTAATTCTCTCATCTTATATATGGCACTCAGGCGCCAGCATTCTTTCCCGCGACTACCCAAGCAATACTCCTGTCTATAACCAGACACTAGGCGCCTGAATTATATCATGCATTACCCCAATTAGTACTGTCTATACACTGGGCTCTTTGCAATCAACCACTTACAATACACCTCCCCCCCCCCCTTTTCAGCTGTTATAGCTCGCCTGTAACAACAATAAATATATATAATATCACCTAGTTTGTTTGTTTTCAGGTTAATAATCCCTTCTCTTAGATTAAACAAAGACGTTCTGCCTTTAAGTCGTAATGAGGATTTGGTTGAAATTTAAGGGCCGTTTCCCATACGGATTTCGCGGTCCATCAAGTCAATGTTTTATTTAAATATCACAGTATACTTTCTAGTTCAATCAAGATATGTACAAGCGATATATGTTAGAATAAATAAATAACAATGACAGAGATTAAAAAAAAGAAGAATCGTCTATACAAGTTCGTCGATCTGTTTTGGTAAGATTATACTGTAAATATGTGTTCATTGTTCATTGCACTTGTAATCGCGTGGATGATTCCCTTCTCTTGGTACTCCTTCTTACGCACAAAGCCGTCCAGAAAAAAAAACTGGGAGAACCAAGGGAGACGTCATTGCGTGAAAGTCAAAGGATGATATTCTGTATTAACCCTATCTGGCCTGGGCTTTTTGGGACCTGTTGTGTCTGGGGGAGGAAATACTTGCGCCGGGGTCAAGGTCAGTTCCGGTCACCTTTAGCGTACCAAACGAAGCGAGTATTTAAAATCCGTCACAGAGCTCTCGTCAATCGAAGTGAGTATTTTGACCCGGTGCATTATGGGACATATCCAAGATGGCGGTTCCAAAATGACGGATCCAACATGGCGGCTCCAAAATGCGCCGGGGTCAAAGGTCAGTTCCGGTCACGTGAACGGAAGCGGAAGTGACCTCCGGAGCTCCGGAGCTCCGGAGCTCCGAGTTCTCTTGTAGCAACGCCCGTCAGCGCCCGGTGGTGGCGTCGGAGCTCCGGAGCTCCGAGTTCCATGAGCTCCGGAGCTCCAAGAGCTCCGCGAGCTCGGAGCTCTTGCATATAAACACACACATGCATCTGTGAAAGCTTCATTATACGCCTGGTGTCCGTGGAGATGAGAGCCATGGTTTACGCATGTCACTTGTGTTCGAAGTCATTTTCCACGCCATTTAATCTACGTAGACATATACAGCGAAGCCATCTCAAGGAACGGAGTCCCGATAACGTGCAAATTCAAAGTACGCGCGAGGAACGATCAACACCTACGTCACACACGACAGTATTAGAGCACCCTTATACGATGACGGTGAGCGGCCCTACGGGGTGTGGAAAGACGTCCTGGGTGATGAAGTTCTTAGAGGAAGGTGTGGCAACCCCAGCTCCGACACGTGTTGTTTGGTGTTATAGCCAATGGCAGCCCGCCTACGAAACTGCACGACTACAGAATGTGAGCTTTGTTCCAGGAATTCCTCACGACATAGACGAACCCTATTACTTCGATTCCGAGCAGACCAACGTGGTAGTACTCGATGATCTGATGAGTGCGGCCAAGGACAATTCGAAAATCGCCGACCTATTCACCAAAGGGTCCCATCATCGAAATCTGTCCGTCATCTATTTGACTCAGAATCTCTTTCCTCAAGGGAAGGCGTCCAGAGATATTGCCTTGAACTGCCAATACTTTGTGTTGTTCTCCAATCCCATTGATAGAGCACAAATCCGTGTGTTTGGTAGTCGAATTTATCCTCAGAACATTGACCATTTTATGTGGGCGTTTCAAGAAGCGACAATTCGTCCGTACGGCTACCTGTTCGTAGATTTAAAACCCATACCCCCGAAGATCGTCGGCTGACGACCTACCTGTTACCCGGCGAGGAATCACCACAACGGCCTATACCCCTACACCATCCGCCGAGTGCACTCCTGGCAGAGCAGCAGCAGAAGCCCACCCCCATACAGCGGGCCCGCTTCATACCATCAGTCCTGGAATATCACCCAACCGTGAAGGCCCAACCCGAGGTTGAAGAACATAATGTGAACTCGAGGCTATGGAAGGATTTGTTCAAAGAAAGTATGGACGCCGAGATGGGCGGGATGTTGGAGGCCACAGGAAACAAGTTTCAACGCAAAGGGTATTCGAAAGAGGAAGCTGCAATTTTAGCCCATAACAGATTGGCACCCAGACTACGACGGGCTTTACGTCAGCAGTATGTCGACTTACTGACCCATATGAAATTGTTGGATAAGGACCCAGTCCATATGGAAATTGAAAGAACAGCGTCGATGTTGAAAACCTCGGGCGTGAACTGGAAAGCGGCGTATGTCAGAGCAATAGCACAAAAGAAACATTTGTTCGAACGCATCATTAAACAACGTTAAAGCATTAAGAAAGTGTGTTAAAGCGTTGAGACGAGCGTTAAGGCGTAGCGACGGGCGTTGACGGGCGTCACTGCATTTCGATGAATTGGTGTCAATTCCATGAAATCAGAGCTTCTGAGCTAATTCACCAGGGCGTTGAAGCGTTGAGCTAAGCGTTGATGACCGTTACTGTCTATAAAAGCGAGCGTATTCCAAAACACGCACAGTCGACGTTCAACCGTCAACATGGCTTATACTTGTTCTGAGTGTGAACGCACGTTCACCAGACATTACGATATGATGCGACACCGGAAAAATATACATGGGACTGAAGACGCCGAGGAGCCCGTTGAGGCAGATACTGATACAGAGATTGATGAGAGTGCATCGACTGATACCGAATCCAAGATGGCTGACAGTCTATCTACTGATATGGAAAGCTTGACCTCAGAGAATCAGCCTTCATCCCAGGAAAGTGAGGCAGAACCTACCTTCTGGGATCGTATTGTGACAGCAGCTATCAATACTCACGCTGAAGCGATCGAGGACGCCGGAGAGGATAATTTACAACAGACGTACACCCAAATGCGCCCCCGCATCAGGAAAACAGCCATGGCGATCTATGAACAGTATACCTTACTACCGCTTGAAATGAAAGGGGACCCCACGCACAGGTCCATCATGAAGACCAAGCGTCACTTGGAAGAGGATATGGGTTTACCACCCACCGAGGCCCTGGAAAATGCGATCAAAATGCGCAAACAACTGTTTCAGAACATGCTGCCCGAAGAATATCCAGGCCTGGCCGACGATGATTAGAATAAACGGTTCAGAATGAACATGACCGAAGAAGGAACTCTCTGAAATGGCGACTTCTGATTGGACAAGAATACATCTAACGGACAGGAATGAATAGGACAGATGCAAATGGCGGTCTCTGATTGGACAAGAGTCTTTCTTGAATTGTAAACATACCCAACGCGGCTCCCCCAGCGTGGGTATGTTATGATGGAGGGGAAAATAAACTATATGAAAAAAACTTGTTGTTGTTGTTGTTCCCTCATGTGTCATCCTTGTTGTTGTTGTTTTCTCTCTCTCTCCGGTCTATATCATGGCGTCAAAACGTCTAGCAGGACCCATACAAGGACCAGTTTTCGACACTAGGTGACCACATCCCGACGGAATGGCCAGTTTTCGACACCGGATGTGCCGCCATCTTGAACATACGTGCCGCCATCTTGGATATGGCCCATAATGCACCGGGTCAAAATACTCGCTTCTGATTGGCTGAGAGCTCTGTGACGGATTTGAAATACTCGCTTCTGATTGGACAAGAGCTCCGCATTACTCACTGGCGGCCATCTTGTACCCACCTCCCACATGTCACTCACACTGGCGGCCATCTTGTACCCACCTCCCACATCTCACTCACACTCGCGGCCATCTTGTACCCACCTCCCACATCATGACACTTTCAGTTGTAAATAGTTTTAGTTGTGCGATAGATATGCATGCGACACAGAAAATTCATTCCCACATATTCCACTCACTGGCGGCCATCTTGTACCCACCTCCCACATGTCACTCACACTGGCGGCCATCTTGTACCCACCTCCCACATGTCACTCACACTGGCGGCCATCTTGTACCCACCTCCCACACATGATGAACAGCTCTCACAGATTTAACAAACATGGGAGACAGTAATGCACTGTTACAATGATCACTGTCATAACATGCACATAAACAGACTCACAGTGAGTGATGAACAGCTCTCACAGATTTAACAAACATAGGAGACAGTAATTCACTGTTGGTTACAATGATCACTGTCATAACATGCACATAAACAGACTCACAGTGAGTGATGAACAGCTCTCACAGATTTAACAAACATGGGAGACAGTAATTCACTGTTGGTTACAATGATCACTGTCATAACATGCACATAAACAGACTCACAGTGAGTGATGAACAGCTCTCACAGATTTAGGCTTCACATGGATACCTCATAGAACTCCATCAGCCCATTAGTAGCTCCCCTAGCTCCAAAACGTCATTTTCCATACCCTTGGGTCACCGCGCATGCGCAGAATGCCGATATTTCAACCCCACGCCCAGTCCATCAGATGCCCCTTCACGAATGCTTCACTTTGATACCTCATACGACTCCATTGGCCCATTAGGGACTCCCCTAGCTCCAAAACCGCTATTTCCATACCCTTGGGCCACCGCGCATGCGCACAATGCCGATATTTCAATCCCACACCCAGCCCATTAGATGCCCCCTCACCTAAGCTTCACTTTGATACCTCACTCGACCTCATCGGACCATTTTATCTAGGGACTACTTTTTCTCCGCGGAAGCTTTTTCCCGAGACCGAATAACCGCCAAAACCACGGCCAAACCGCATCACCGCGCATGAATACATTTTTTTTTTTTTTTTTGCCGGAACTTTTTTTTTTTCGTTCCACCCACCACCCACGGCGGCCATCTTGTACCCACCTCCCACATCTTGCACTCACTGACACTGGCGGCCATCTTGTACCCACCTCCCACATCTTGCACTCACTGACACTGGCGGCCATCTTGTACCCACCTCCCACACATCACGCATGCGCACACCGCCCCAATACCGCCACAAAACCGCCACATTTTTTGTGCTGTGACGTCACACAAGGTTCTGCGCATGCGCAGTGAGGCGCTATCTCATCAATTTACGTTATATATACTACTGTCCTTCTCTGCGTGCTGATAATCAATCTTATTTGCTCATACTCATCACTGCCCATCGTCAACTAACATTGAATTATGTATGATGTTCTTTTTGGGGGCTAAATTACAAAATTTGGGCTAACTTTTAGCCACCACAACCGTTGAGAAATAAGAAACAAACATTTTCAAAATCACTGCTTTATTTTTGGAGAGGATTCTTTGTTGCAGTATTTAGGGCATCGCATTTATTTAATAGGAGAGTCCAGAGATGGAACTCTCTAACCAGAAAAGGCGTGAGATGACGTCATTGCCCATGTGACGTTTTACAGGCGATGACCGTTTTTTTTCCTATTTAACTCCGGGACAATAACATCTTCAAAGTTGTTTGGATTTTCAGTATTTCGAAAGCCACAATGATACTTATTTTCCGATTTTTGCGGTATAGCCAATGTTAATGCCTATTTAACTAACCTTGGCCCGACGTGACGTTGGCAATGGCGTGGTTCGCGCCTTTCCTAACTAAAGAGTTCTATCTCGGGACTGTCCTATTGCTTCATCTGGGCCAGCACGAATTGGACACGTTATCCACAGTCTTTGTTAATATTTAAAAGTCATAGCCCGTTTTGTGTCTGGTCACTTACCCAAAGAATGCGATTTCGTGTTGTTTACTGTGGCACTGTTGCAATTATGTTAGTCAGATACCTGTTTTACCGCGTTGGTGCACTGTTTTGCTAGTGGATGGAGTTCTCTGTGTCCCTCGAATTCTGTTATTTAAAACTGCTCGCTGTACAGTCAGGAAATATTACGTGAAGTGGCATGCTGTAATGGTTACATAACTCTATGGATCTAACTTTTACACGCACGGTATTGTACTTTGCTCAATTCGTATTACAATCGCCGTTTGCTATGGCATACGTAATGTCTAAACTATTTATATTGTATATGTCGACACGAAATTGACGATTTGATATTCTCTGCCTCTGAACGATGTACTACATCAAATTACCTATACTTGTATTCCAATTTTACACAATTTAAATCCATCACATTTTTTATTATCATTACTCTCTATTATATTATACAAGTATGTTTGTTTCGTTACACCAGCGGGGGTCATGACGTAACTAACGAGGATGTTCCATTCCCGGACCTAATGTCTTTTTTGCCATTTTATGACCAAGACGGCATAGATGAATCAGATGATCAGCCTGCTAGCCCACTCCCTGCTCTGGATTTGACATTCATAAGCAAAAAATGGTTTAATCTTGTAGAACTAAATGATATTGACCAAAGCAAATCTCTAACCGACGATAACGAAAATGAAATCCACCATGAAGTATATTGATTAATCAAACGTTCATCAATTAATTAACTGATCATTAATCAAACTATTTTACCGAGACATCTTTGATTGATAAAACAAATATTCACAATTTCGAAAACAATGAACGACTGTCATTTTCGCACGTGAATGCCAGAAGTTTCAGGAAACACTTTTTCAGAAATTTTCTGTACCATATACAATTTGAAGCAAGAGTTCTCTGTCCTTGGCTTCTCTGGGAGTTGGCCAAATCCCGACAATGAAAATTTATTTGATATTCCCGGCTACAAACCTTTCCCTACATCAAGATTTACAAAACGCGGCGGTAGTCTAATATTTTATGTTAAGGATACCATCCAATCTTGCGAAATACGCGAGGATCTATCCTTCTTTGATGACGAAGGCGATTTTGAATCACTTTTTCTTGAGCTTAATAATACCAAATAAACATGGTTTACCGCAAACTACTGTCGCTTAATGGTAAAAAACAATAAATACATGGTAGTCAGCGTAAAAGATAAATGCATTGGACACGCTGAGCATGTAAGTTTATCTGGACATGAAATTGTTGAGGTAAACATTCAAATTTCTTGGTGTAATTTTTAACAATAAATAGAACTGGACCACACATATTGATTACATTTGAAAAAGGTTGCCAGAAATACTGGGATTATAAACCATACAAATAATTCGGTAAATAAGAAAACCTTATATATCCTATATGATATAATGATATTTCCCTACCTATCCGTTTTTAACATCCTCTGGGGTAATACCTATGTCACTCATCTGGCCCTCTTAGTCTTACTGCAGAACCGTGCAATTCGATTAATCGCTATCTGATAAACGTGAACATACCCAAACCCTCTTTCTTGAACTTAATATATTATCAATGCAAAAACTTAACCTCTTCGTCAGTTTATCGTTAGTTCAGAAATTCATGCATAATTCCGATCTTTTACCAATACGTTTTTCGTGACTAGTGCAGTCCACCGTTATCAGACAAGAAATCCGCATACTAACTTAGTTCGCTCAAAGTCATTACATCGTCCTTGCTTTCAAATATAGATTAAAGACATCTCTCCTTAATGGTTAACCTATTTTCGCCCTAGTACGATTCACTAACTGAACGCCCTTCAGTGTTTAGCCTATTTTTCACTATCAATACCATGATATACCTGTCCCTTTCGTAAACATATCTATTCTTTCGTGGGATAGAACAAACCCCATGGGGTTTTATTCCCGCCAAGCTATTGATTATCCATTACGAATTAACACTGAATTATTATTTGGTGAATAAAAGTTCATTCATTCATTCAGTTTCGTGTTTTTTGTTGTTTAATTTCCTGAAACATTCATGTCGTAACTATCTATATATAACACTTGGCCAAAATGTCAATGACGCATTTAGAAATTAAATAGGGATGGCAAAACCGGAGATACCTTCATACCGAAGGCTGTCTGTTCAACTGTCCTACTAAAAACGACGGTCAAATTTAAATAAATGCAAAACGCTTATTTTGAAAACATATTCGATATAAAGTATAGAAAATGGTGTCGTCCATGAGTTTCTGGTGATGATATTTTCTTTACATTGTAGTATAACATGTTCTATTGTTTCTTCCACAAGACCACACCGTCTGCACATTTTGGATTTATTGTAGAATAGCCTTGGCTGAATATGAATTTAGACCTGTTTATCCCAGCTTTAGTCATGAGATGATTTTGTCATCACGTCGAGTATTTCTTTATTTTTCGTTGTTAACTTTGTATAGCCAACGTCCGGTAGTTTCATCATTCCAAACTTTCTGCCAATTTGCTTCTATTTTTGTCCCATGTTGATATCAACTTTTCTCTGTAAGCAATTTTTAGCAGTTTTGTCTGCAATTCCATTCCCTGCGACATGGACTGGAATCCATTTCAGAGTGAGGTCAGTATCCAAGGACCTAATTTTCGTGACTAGATGTTCGATTTCGTAAATTAAATCTGGTCTTCATTTTTTATGGAGATTATTGCACTCAAATAGTGGCTACACACCAGTGAGTGAATGGGTATATTTGTTATTATCCATTGCAGTGACATAATAATAGCTATTAGCTAACTTAAGTAGACAGGCATATTGTCAGGTAAGTTGAATCCTTCAGTAATTTGCCATTCGGGGATAACGATAGCTTATCCAATGTTCCTGTTGGCGTTTTTTGAGTGTTAGAGCTTTAATGAGTGTGTATGGGGTCTCCCTACTATTCATACCATTGAATGACAGGTCTACGATTGGGGCCAGAGAGTCAGCTTTTTATCTTGAACGTCCGCTTATTTTATATTTTCAAATTTATATTCCTTAAGGGTTTCGTAAGAACATAACCGTGCAGCGTCTTTTGATCATTTATCTTTAAGATACTGGTATTCCGATATTCATTCTGTCAGTTTGTAAAATATGTGCTTTGTTCCAGTAGACAGATTTTTTTCAGCAAAGTTAGGGATGGCTCCTCTCGCCTAATGCTAAGGAGTTTCTCATTGGTTTTAACTAATAGGCTTCACAGCGGGGTTCCTTTAACGAACCAGTTATTATTATAAGGGCCGAGTATTGTATACTATCAATTCGCTTCAATTAGGTTTTACATGCTGATTGGTAAGCAAGACAGCCATAGTCAATTTTCGATTGAATAAGTGACTGGTATAATTCAAGTAAGCTAGCTTTACTGGCTCCCCAGTTTTATCCAGAGACACATCTCATAAGATTAAGATTGATTTTTTTGGGGGGGGGGGGGAGGGGTGGAGTGCACGATACCATATAGCCAATCAAAAGCCCTGATTGTCACGTTCTTTTCGCTTTTTTACACCTTTCTGGCCCAAATAACCAATATATAAGCGTCTGGTCCGTCATTCAATATTCAGCCGTCGTCCATTGAAGAATTTCCGCGTCCATAATCCCAAAAAGTATTCCATATTCCATATAACAGCAATAACACCAAATTAAAAAAAACAACATAAACATATGCTTATTTCCTGCAAGAGAGAAGCGGTCAACAGTTTTCACTGAAGCCGTCAAGACATCATGATGTTTCAAAAATATCAAATCCGTATCGCTGATCAGTATTCTTAATCCATATGATTTTCGTTGCAAGTTTCACATTACGTCCCTCCCATACAGTCTTAGAAATCTTGGATCTTCTTGGTTCTTTAGAATATGTGGTACTACATGGAACCAAATTTGGTTCTGTGTGAAAACCTATGTGGTGATGTAGGTCAGAACAAAGAATATAGATGTTTAACGTTTACTTAAAGGCACAACACCAAGTTTGTCTCTTTTTCATGTATCCGTGTGTACGGCTGACCACAATTTTCTACATTTGGTCGGGTTGTCCAGTTCCTTAGATAGTGTCTACGTGTAACAAGTATTATTTTCCCGCATCGCTCGGTCATACCCGTTTATACTTGAGTATAGAATGATATCGCTTGCGATGCTTCGTTCGTTTCTATGACGACGTGTACACACGAATAATTATTTCTGGCTTTGGTCAGTGCTCCTGTTATTTTTTGGGCCAGAGGATTTTGCCATATTTCTCGACTCACACTGACGACTTTACGTCGAACGTTTCAAAACTGTCACAGAAAACTCGGTCGTGTGTCCCCCGCATTATTCAACACGCGGTTTCGCTGAATACCAATTTAGTGTCATTGTTTGCTCATAATGAGTGATTACCAGTACTTCTCGGATAGAATCGCTATATAGCTGAAACCTTAATTCTCTCTCTCATCTCTCTTCTCGGATAGAACATAATGCACATAAGTTAGTCAAACACAGTCGCCTATTTCTATTGACTATTCATGCTTTCATAACTGCATTATGGCGGCATACGATGGATTTCTTTCTTGAAATCCCCGAATGGCATGTTTGACCTTTTTGTTTTGTCACCTTTTTGTTTTCTATTAGATGCATGGACAATGGGAAATCGTCTGAAAGTGTGTTCCGCTCTACATTTCCTCCACGATAAATTCTTTGTGAATTGGCATGCTTCCAAGAATATTCCATCGGAGACAGAGCGATTTTATTTCTCTCTGGCTAGCTGTAGGGTGCTTCCATTACATGCGTCGGCGTTAAGGTAAAATTACGTCAAATGTGAGTAAAAGGAAGGTTAGCGTTGTGAAGAAGACCAATGACGACGACTCTATGTCGAATGCAACAAGACCAACGCCACTGCCCATGGAGTCTCGCTTTCGTGAAAAAATATGGCACATTCTAAATCATGGCAGTGAGAGTATATCCGTGAAACACTTTTCTCACGGAGCATTTATGTAGAGCAAATTCATGAAGAAAAATGAGGCGAGGACACTCCTAGTTATTATTCCGCATTCATGGTTCATTTATTATTTCAGTCATCTATCCAATTATCTTCGCTGGCAATGCGAAAATCTTCAGTGAACCTTTTATACGCATAGATCATGGAGGGCGCTTGACCTCTAATTATAACGAAACTACAGACGATCATCAGTAGGTCGATTTATCTGACCAAGCAGAAGGAGCTGCATCGGTATAAAACACCCACAAATGTAGGTTTCTCATATAGGGAGGCATTCTTCACGTCGTTAATTGAGCATGTTGAAAAGTTCTGAGAGCCAGTAAATAAGATTATCACCTATAACATAATGAGTTGTTGGATAACTCGTTCAAAGACGCCGATTGGATAATACATGTAGCGTGAGAAATAAATTAGTATGCCTATTTTTTCCACTGATGAAGAGTGAGTGAGTGAATATGATTTAACGTGGCTTTCAACTATATTTCAGTCATATCACGACGTTGGGTCCTATTCCTTTTCACACCCAGGAACCACACGGGTGGGGTCCTATTCCTTTTCGCACCTGGGAACCACACGGGTGGGGTCCTATTCCTTTTCACACCCGGGAACCACACGGGTGGGGTCCTATTCCTTTTCACATCCGGGAACCCCATAGGTGCCTCAGGTAGTCGCCTCTTACGATAAGCTCCCTGAAGAGCTGAGGCTTATTCTTACCATGACCTGCGGTGTGCACAACGACATCTCAGGTCATCCCCGGAAGACCCACGGGGCAAATTTTAATAAGAAAAACTATGTTTACAAACACGACAACATGGATATCTGCAAGATGATCATTTTATCCAGATAACGTATTAGCAGAAGTATTTCTGGTATTAGCCTACAAATTCTCATTTTCAACAGACACCAAAGCAGCAATGATCGGCAAGACATTATTTCGACTGTATTGGACTTCATAGTTTGCATAGTACGCGGAAGTCATTATTGTCCATTGTTGTTTTGCGAAGCGAGCCAGCCATCCATTTGGTATGATGGCCGAGAGAGGCCATCGAGCATCGCCCTTGAAACATTTTGGGCGATATTGCGATGCGATAACGCGATATTGCGATATCACGATATTGCGATGCGATAACGCGATAACGCGATATTGCGATGCGATAACGCGATATTGCGATATCACGATAACGCGATATTGCGATGCGATGTCGCGATATTGCGATGCGATAACGCGATTATCGCGCAATTTTAACGCGATTATCACGCAATTATAACGCGATATTTCACAATATCGCTCATTATCGCGCGATTATCGCGCAAAAATAACACGATTATCGCATCGCAATATCGCGTTATCGCATCGCAATATCGCGTTATCGCGATATCGCAATATCGCGTTATCGCATCGCAATATCACGATATCGCAATATCGCGTTTTCGCGTTATCGCATCGCAATATTGCGTTATCGCATCGCAATATTGCGTTATCGCATCGCAATGTCGCAATATCGCCCAAAATGTTTCAAGGGCGATGCTCGATGGCCCCTCTCGGCCATCATAATTTGGGGCACCGTACTCGTCAGATGTCGGAAGTAATCGTTTGTTCATTCTTTCATAGTGTCTGTATGGCGTCTTTCCGGTGCTTACTTATTCCTTGTTATATATCTGAACGCTTAAAGACGTCAACACGTGTTACGTATTCAAACTGAATGCCAGCCTATCGAAGCATGTCGTTATCACACCGAGAGGTCGTCAACATGTCGCTCGCATTATGACATTAAGTGATAACCAGTGTAACTCGTTGCATGACATGACCCAAAATAAATAATGCATGAAGAACAGTTAATTAACAATATTTTCGTTATGTTGGGATAACACTATCTTAGAATAGCACAAATTCTAGTGCTGAAAAATTGGTCGAGTCCCGTGCGGGATCCGAACCAGCGACGCCAGAGTCAGGCACCTAATCGCCAGCACTGTATGTCGGCGATCTAAACCACTCGGCCAACGGGCCTCCCATAAAATAGGACCTAGCAGACCGGTATAGTCTTGAATGCGAACATACAGTACTCTGATGATCGTATTGACACAGCTCCCACAGATGAATAGATATATATTTATCATTTAGAAAGGGATCGTATAACAGTATTTTCGTTATTGTGAGATAGCACTATCTTATTCGATCACTTTCTAAATGATAAAAATGTATATAGTTAATTGACAAGTTACAATTATAACACTATGTTGTGAAATTGTTTGTGCTATTATGAAATGCTGAGGAAACTGGTCACCCCCTCAACGGAGATGCTCAAGCACGACTAAACGTATACAGCAACATTTAAGGCTGTGATTGAAATCATGAACGGTCGATTTGATGATGAAATCTTCGAATTATTGGTTAAAATTTACTCAACAGAATCAAACACTCGTTCTAATTTAAGGCGAAAGTTATGACACTTGCAAGAGCTCTCAGCATATAAAATATATTCAACTCGTGTCATAACTTCCATATTAAATAGCCACTCGTGTGAGGTTCACTATTTCTTGAAAAGAGTTAGTGTTAGTAAGATTCTTATACCACTAATTCCTGGGATTATAAAGATACTCGCTTTACCGCTTTGGTGTAGCCACTAATTGAACAAACCCAATATACCTGCAGCTTTAATGGATGCCCGGGGCTTCTAATTAGCAGAATTAATGGATGACCGGGGCTTTTAATTACGAGCTGCAATTACTGTTAAGTATACAGTTATTTGCTCAACGTCATTAGTAAAGACAACTGTAGGAGTCGGATCCAATCAGTCAATATTCAGCCGTCGCCTACAACGGCATTTCGCCGTCAATGATCGAATGATTTGTTTCGTACTCTCTAAAAAAATTTGAGTGAAATTTCACTCAAGTAAGGGTGGAAATTGATCCCACGCAATACTTGAGTGACATTTTCACTCAACTTGAGTTACTTTTCACTCAACTTGAGTTAAATGCACTCAACTTGAGTGGCATTCACTCACGCATAAGAGTGGAAATTGATCCCACTCAAGTTGAGTGAATTTGAGTGGTTTTAACTCAGGTTAAGTGTAAAGTAACTCAAGTTTGAGTGAACAGGTACATTTCATCCAAACTTGAATGGAACAGTTCACTCAAGCTTTTTTAGGGAATACGACAGCACGAACAGTATAGTTCGTACAGTTAACATGGATTCCGAATATGCAAAGAATGCAAATAAAAAAAACCCCAAAAACCCGACAAGATAGTTTCCTACAAGAATAGAGCGGTGAAGAGTTTTCATTTTCCTTACAATAAAAACCCGATCACTGAACAGTATTCGTTATCCAAGTTAATATGCAAGTAGTTTTCTAGAGTATGATGTGTCTCAGTTACGCTTTAGTTGTCCCTGTACAGTCATCTGTACACCATGGAGAGGTAAACAAATTACGTTCAAACGTGTTGTTCCACATGTTGTTTTTACATGGCGTTTCACTAAATGTGAACGCAGTTTCATCATGTGGTAATGAAAATAAAGCATTATTACGCCCTGTGAGCAGTACATATGTGTTTAGTGAAGCATCACGTCGAAAAATCAGATGAAAAACCAAAAATGAGCTAGAATAATGCCTTGAACTACACGAAAAACAGGAAAAGTATGATTTTCAGATGACTTCATATGGCCGTCATTTTGAGTTTGACCATCAAATCTTGATCTTAGGGATATGTAAATAGATTGAAATTTGAATACGGTGTTGATATTTGCTTAGAGACCCCTCGACTTTGATGAGCTAAGAATAATGCGTTGACCTATTTGAGTAACAGCCAAAAGCGTGATTGTCAGATGACTCTATATGACCACTATTTTGAATTTCACCATCGAATATTGACATTTGGCCCATGTAAATAGATTCAAAATGGGCATAATATATTCGGCTATGCATAGAGATCACCCGGTTCTGATAAATTCGCTCAGTGAGCTGAGAATAATGCTTTGAACTACACGAGCGACATGCAAAGTGTGATTTTCAGATTACCCCATATGTCCGCCATTTTGATTTAAATCATCATATTTTAAGCTGAAAATTAAGCAACCAGATTCAAAATTGTGATAATTACAAGCGTCTGGACCGTCATTCATAATTCAGCCGTCGTTCATTAAAGAATATCCGCGTTCATAATCCAAAGATCTGTCCATATTCTGTATAACAACATTAGCATCAAATTCAAAATGACAATCATAGTACACATAAACATAGGCTAGTTTAATGCAAGAGAGAAGCGGTCAACAGTTTTCAATGTTGCCGGCAAGACATCATGATGTTCCAAAATATCAAATCCGTATCGCTGATCAGTATTCTTAATCCATATGATATTCGTTGTAAAGTCGTCATCTAGACAATGATGTATCTCAGTCACGCTTTGATTGTGACTGTTCATATGAGATGCTAGGCTTTGATGTGAGATCCCTTTGTGTTAACTAATTTGTACAATGAGCTAAGAATAATGCCTATTCTCTAAATAACCTGAAAACGAGCGATTTAAAGATGAACCCACATGATCGCCATTTTGAATTAACACATGATGGTCAATCACTAGAGTTATAGAAATGGGCTCAAAATTAGCCAAATATAATATTCCAAAACAACGGAAAGTCTTCGCTCCCGATTTTTAATCATTCTGGTTATACCGCGAATGGTCAAAAGGACACCAAATATCCGAAACATCTATCACTCATTGCAGAAAAGGTTAACTCAAACTACTCCAAGGTCGAAAAGGAAAACTTGGTACCAACAATTATCATGATTGGTAAGGTTCAGTCTATAAGAAAATGCATGTTGCCAAATATACAAACAAAAAAATACTGAAATACCATACACTACTTATTTACAAATTCACCCAGTAGAACTATTTCAGATTGGATACGCATTTATTTTACAAATAATTTCATAAAAAAAATTAAATTGGTTTAAAATCCGGTTGGTATCCCCTTCCACCTTGAACCCTACCACCCAAAGAACTAATTTGGCATGGGAGCACATTTGTGACAAACAATACCATCAAAAGTTACATTTCGTGTCCTTGGTCGACCTATTATAAACTTGTGTGTATGTTGGGGTAAAACAATTCAGTGATCAGAGGTGACTTACTATGTCATTATGAAGCAGTCGACTGTTTTTCTTGCGGAAAAGCGCGTTTATGATTGTATTTTGATGGTGCGATGAACTTTTTCTGTGAACTGTTTTGATGTAATTCGCGAAGGTGGCACAACAGTAAAGAATATTACTTTTTTCATAACGGAAAGCTGTTAACTGTCTACCAGAATTCGACCGCGTACAACAAATATGATCCGGAATTGGAAGTCGCGACATTGTAATTTCAACAAATCTCGAGAAGTTCCAGGGTCGCAAACCAGTACAGATCTTATAGTAAAATAAATGGAAATCATTTAATCAGTTCTTTGTTCAAGAAGATATTGCACACTTTGGTGCTAGATATCAGCAAACTCCCCAATAATTTCTTGGTATCATACACACATCCCCTGGGAACACATCGGGTTGGGCAACACATGTCCATCGGAAAACGCATCGATTGAACAACACACACTTTACTAACTGTGACCCATGAACCACATCAGGTAAACCGCACAAGTCTGTAGAGAACGCGGCGAGTCGACATGAAAATAACTGGATGCTCCTCGGGAATTCGCCGAGATGGCGCCCACCGAATATCAATGTCCCCCTAACGGAAAGTCTTTAACTGTCCACCAGAATTTGGCCACAAGAATGCCTCTAAACTCATTTGCTCCCAATAAATCGCCCAAATAAGGCCTCGCCTGTGAAGTCACTCTCTGAATTAGCTCATTTAAAAATCTAACACACTTGAATTGTGTTCAAATAAATTTTATTTTCCACATCAGATAAATGGGCCTCAAATGTCTGAGCACCCTACCTCCGCTTCTGGATGCCATAGCCCAACCCACACGATTTACACATTTTAATCCCATCTGTCGCCTGTGGTGAGAGGTCCCCCTGCCAGTAAATCCTGGGGAATATATCCGACCAAACACATTGTGGGACTATAGCATTGTGGGGTTAAAATTTAGATTGAAGACTTAGAAATGAATAATTGATTCTGGTGAACAGAGAACTGTCGCCTTATAGTACCTCACTGACAGATCTTGGAGATAGTCCCCGTTTTTGTATTATATGATCAGGCCGAAGCTGGGCTGCAGGCCTCAAAATGAAAGGTATGAGATTTAATAGTTTCCATGTCATAGCCAAGAAATTCTAAGGTTTTGATGCGACTGCACCGAACTGATATTGTGTGGGAGTTTACCTATCTTTGTGGGAAAATGTATGAATACGAATTAAGGCCGCATGCCTAGAAATGTTATCATGTGCCGTACCGAGAATACTATGTTATCTTTTGCCTGGCCAATATTCAAAATTCATGATTTACCCAGCTGATCAGTTTTCGAAGATTTAATTCGAACAATACGGTTTTCATCTAACTCCAGATTGTCATATAGGTAAAGGGGTCTATCTTGCGGACCCTGACCACTGAGAAAGAATTTAAAAAAAAAATGCCAAAGAATATGTCGCCTTGAAAAATCCTGCCTCGTGATTAGAATGGCAGACTTGATCCAAGGCCGAAGGAAGCTGTTTGAGCATGTCTACAGTTATGGGGCATCCGGTATCTAAATGAAGGTTGAGTTTTTTCATGCCCTCTAACATTTTGCGGTTTACGAAAGACTGACTATGATTCTCCAGCCCTAACACTTTATGCTGATAACCGTGAGGAATTTGACACAGGCCAACAATCTCCTAATCTAAATTTATTCATAAACTGGCCTAGCGACTTTAACTTTGTCAGATGTTGCTATAGAAGAGCTCCCTGCCTAACCATTGTATCATTTCGATAGCTTTTTCACTCTGTATCTTGGTAACATAGGATTCCTTAGACTCAATCGTTCAAAGAGAGTCCATTCAAATATGACAGATGATGAATCAAGCGAAGTTCCCCCGGTGATTTCTTTTGTACAGTTCTTACAGTTGAAATCCGTAATGTAGGTATACGTATGGTAGCAAAGGTTTATTCCATTCGACAGGCAATAGACCATGGGCCAGCTTTTCGGCCACCAATTGTCGTAAAATCTTCAACATAAATCACTCATATGCATATATTTTCTGAAAGAGTATCACTAAACCATTATCTTAAGACACATCTCTGATATGTCATGGAAAACTAAATCTCGAACATTCCCCTCCAATCTTGCCTCATTTTCTGTTGGATTTTTTTTTCAGATTCTCTCGCCGTAGCTGAGTCATGAATTTTAGGCACAGCCAAGATATATAACTGGAACAGGACAAAAGTTACCCCATCCCCACGATCACTGTGTAGACAACCCAGCCATCGATCCGCGCAGCCCTCGCAATGCTAAACACCATTGTATTATAGATATAAGCTACTAACGAGGCAAGAAGTATTACGATTTTAGAATATCACCGACGGCCTAGCCTATTACAAAATTAGACCGGGGTGATTGCTAAGAAACTGTAGAGTAGAACCAAAAGGACTGATTTCAAATTTTTGCATTGCTTGGAGTGCGTGGGCCAGGAAAACGAAATCTAAAACCTGAAAGAATCTGCTCCACAATATCTTGATCCGGGTAGGTCTGTAACCATACGAGAGAAAATATGGTCTTTTTTTCATAGTCACAGAGCACAAATCCATCTGCTCGGTGTTGCATCGAAAGTAAGGCAATATTAATAAATTCGTGCTTACATAGTTTCTCTTTCGAAGCAGTGGAATGTGGCTGTCCAGGTCGATCACGGCACCCGTGCCAATTTCTACAGAATTTGAATAAATCTATCCCAAATTACAACACATATAAGGGGAGTGGGAAGAGGTACCGACATACTGACAGAGCCACATGACTTCACAGTATAGTCTTCCGGTTAACCTATTCTAAAGCACATACCAAGAATCTAACGATTCGTGATATGTATTGTATCTCAGGTATGCTTTTATTATACCTGTTCATGTGGCAACTTGGATGATATGACCACACGGTCCCTTGCACTGGCATCTAAACCGTTCTGGCTGAATCTAGTATGAGACTGAATGGGTCAAAAATCTCATTTAAAAATAAAAATTGAACCAATTTTTGTGACATTACTTCGTGCTGTATCTACAACATCAGCGCACTGAACCTTCAACATTTTACAAGCCCACTACCGTTTATACCTAATGTTAAGTTAAATTGACACGGCGCTCTACGTATTGAGGACTTTGGCGCTCGCGCCCTCTTCCGCGCTAGTGGATTGCTATATATCCGGGAGCGCAGAAATTGATTTGGTGTATGATTTATCCTCCATGATGCTGGTCTGTATACTCCGTAGCAGCCCTGCACGCAGATTAAGACAATACAGTTGTTAATCGACAGTCTTGTAACGAATATTGGTATCCCTAAACGTTAAATCAGAACTAAACACAAGCCAGAACCGAAGCGCAAGTCTGGAACGCCAACCCGGAAATGTAACGAAAATCGGGGTCTACATGATGCCACAACGCTCAACATAAATACGGGTATACGACGGATATATGACTGAATGAACTTACCGTCCAGTATTTGTGTCCATTCTTGGTCTGTGATATCTACAGAGACTACAGCATAATGTTCCCGTTGACAAAGAAACTGTGCGAACAAAATACGGCGATATAATCAGCGGTAACGAAAGTGAAACTAGAAGTCGGGAATTCCCCCAAAGTCTGCTTGATGATAGCGGTTGGAGTTATCGTTCCTAAACTATACAATGGTGTGAGTTGTCTGTGACTGCAAAGTGCAGATGGCGCTGCCGGAAAGTGTGATTGATCACACGGGCAACACGACGTCATGTGAACGTTGGTCTGATGTGTATAAAAGGCGGAGATCAGGCATGGAAATCACTTATATTCCAGTCAAGAATACGCATGTAAATACCTATGTAATCTATTTGGTGGGCCGCGAAATCCGTAAGGGAAGCGGCCCTTAAAAGTCAATAAATCAATCAATCATGGAAATCACTTTTGATCTGAACTGCAGCCAGGTAACTATACTCTTCTATTGGGCTAGTAGACTGAACAGTGTATTGCATGCGGAGACATGTAATCGGTGGACGGTGCCTGTACGAAGAAGAGCGAACATAGGAAGTCCAGAGACTGTTGTATTAGTGAAGGGTATTGAGCAGCCGTGTTGTCGGCGAATGCTGGGCTGCGTTCGGGCGACCGGTAATATTCCAAGGGATATGGAATTGGGCTGCTGATACATGGAAGCACTATACCGCACTGGCGATACCTAGGATCCAACTGTATCTACCTGATTGGAGCTCGAAGGAAGAAGTCACTCTCACAAGCCAGCTTATGTGTTGGGGGCCCTGAAGTGTTCACGGTGGAGAGGCATATATAACGCTGTCTGAGAGCGTTCTCACCGTGTCTGAGAGCGTTCTCACCGTGAAACGGGTGACAGAAAACTGGTACCAACTTGTGAGAGAAAGCAGGGCAATTTGATGTGATCTGAGACGTTGAAGGAAGTCTATCGAAGGAAGTCCGTTTTATCGGTCGTCGTGAGTACTTCAGTCTGGGCCGTTTACGGTGCCTATGAGCGCGCCAACGAAGCAGCATCTCAAAACTGTTACAGACAGATTCGCTGCCAGAGACGTAATATTAGACCACATCATCTAGCCGGATACATCCTGAGGAGAGGATCCTCGCAAGCCAGACTACGCCTGGATAGAAGTCAGCCGAGTCCACGGTTATTAAACGAATCTAGGGTGAGATAATAATCACACGGAAGAAGTGGCATCGCCGAGACGTACAAACCAGGTGAGGAGTGGAATTCTTACAAGAAAAAGCAGACGTATCCACGGTGGGAAGACGAACCGACCTGTATAAGGGAATACGTACCTACAAGATAAACAGACGTATCCACGGCGGGAAGATGAGTCTATCTCTAGGAAAATACGTACCTGCTAGGGGAAGACGGTCATATCCACGGTGAGAAGCCACGACACATTCAGGAGAGATTCTGGGGAAGACATACTTACCCTGGCGGGAAGACGATACGGAAGCATCCTGGCAAGACAGGTTACAACTGTGGAAGAACGGATATATCCACGGTGGGAAGACGAACCTCTCTGTGGAGGGGATTTCTCGCAAGGAGAAGCAGACGTATCCACGTTGGGAAGACGGAGCAATCTCTGGGACCATACGTACCTGTAAGGGGAAGACGGTCATATCCACGGTGGGAGCCACGACGTTTTCTGGGGACGATATACCTACCTTACAGAGAAGAGAGCCGCTATATCCATAGCCTCGCTCCAACAGCCGGGAGAAAGAAGGACATCGAGCCGCTATCCTTGGCCTCGGTCCAACGACATTCCATACCAAGAGAGGGGCCAGCAGCCAGGCCGCCTCTACGATTACCTATCGTGTGGAAAGGGCCAGCAACCAGGCCACCCTTTACACGGCGCGTGTATATGATAACTGTACATATTTACATCTTTACTCACGACCATCCTGTACATTTAACTGAATATTATTGCACATTATTTGACACTATATCAGCCTTGGTTGTCTCTACACTCTCCTACTTTCTCGGTCCAGACAAGGTGACAGGTCGAAGTGAATCTCTAGTCGGCAAGGACTAGTGCCGGCAGGGACTGTGGCCTGACAGCTTGTACGCTACCATTCAACGAGACTAAGCTCAGCTGCGTCCCGTTCATTGACCGGCCCGGCACACGTTACAACAAAACTGGTGGCAGCGGTGGGATCATCAAATACTTTTAGGGAGAAAAGAAGTCCACTTTGCGTTACACGAAAAATTCTGGTGGCACAGCGGTAAGATTTGCCGACATCCGAGATTCACAGGAGAGTGACGATAGAAGAACAACTTGCCCGGGGAAGACCGAAAGCGGAATCCACACCCGATCAATCGGGCCTGCCAGTGAGAATCTGTGATGGAGATACAGCAGCCTTGATCGATGTTGGTGAACAGGGTGTACAGTCTGTTTAAAATAGCAACCAATGAACAGACGGTGCTAGAGCGTTCTTCGCCGTGTTCACAGACAAGCCGAGTTTATAACAAGAATACGCTATAGAACTGTCTCATGTGATCGAGGGAATGTCACATGGGCGTCTCTACAGTAAAAAGGACGGATACATACAACTAAGTTCAAAGGCAATGCAATATATGACACCTTGCCTGACTTCTAATTTGCTCAAATATGGATATATTCGGATAAATCATGAGGTCATGAATGTAATTCAGTAGTCCTAAAAATACAACTGGTCTTATAGCTATGCCAAATTCATATTCTGTCATGGTACGGCTTTGTCAGACGAAACATGGCTAGAAATGGTGTATAGTTCATATAGTCTTGTTCTTTAAAACGGTAGAGGGTTTACAGCGTTCTTTAGACATTTTATCCACATACAGTAAGGAATGGGGCTTGATTTGAAGGGAAGGGAAGGGAATTTGGCTTAATGTCACACTCAAGTTTGTTTCACTCATATGGTGACAGTCAGTTTGGTTGGTGGAGGAAGCCGGAGTACCCGGAGAGAACCACCGCCCTTCGGCAAGTGGATTGATTTGAATGTTGATAACGCTAAGATCACGATTTTCCACAAAGGAGGCAAAACGAAGAGAAAATTATTCGCGGAGTTACAATGATCAAAATATCGGAAATGTTAATACATTCACATATTTAGGGCTAGTATTTGCCAGCAACTGTAAATTTTCTGTTATTCAACAAACTTTAGCAGAGACATGCCTTAGAGGCTTGAATATCTTAACCCTATCTGGCCTGGGCTTTTTGGGACCTGTTGTGGCCTGGGGGAGGGCGAAATGCCCCTCCCCCCTAATTATTGTTCTTACCCCTTGAGCTAGGGGGCTGAAACTTACCACACTATACCCTTGGGTCACGCCCTACCAGATAATGTAAAAAAATCCAAGATGGCCGCCTTGATGACGTCACAGTGACGTCATTTTCAAAAACGGTATTTTTTGGTCGATTTTTCAGTCAGATTTTCCGCATTTTTTATTTATGCAATTTCTCCGCAAGAACTGCATGATAAATTAGTAAATATTAATGTGATGTGAAATAAAATAGTTTTTGCCCACTTTTCATCGCGGAAAAGCCCAAATTCTGAAGAAATATGACAAAAACATCACTTTTTCTGGGACCCCACGTGGCCGCCATCTTGAATTTACCCATGATCCTCTGCTCGGGGGGTTATACAAATAGGCTGAAAATGACCCCAATATGGTAATCTATAAAGTCACGAGTTTCAGCTCTCCGTTTTTTGTCGTTCCGAAGATAGTTTAGAAAGTGCAGGGGGCTTATTTCGCCCCGGCCAGGTAGGGTTAATATGTAATATAAAACAAGTATGCTCTAAATTTGAAGACGCATTCTAACAATAATTGACACCTGTGTTGGCTCAATAATAAATTGTGGACATGAAGTGTGGGGTTTCCATCATCCATTCACAGTTGAATGGGTACACCGGAAATTATGTAAGCAATTGTTGAGTGTGACCATGTCTACCTCAAATTCAGCTATTTATTGGAAACTAGGTCCCTAGCCATTGCGCAATAGCAGGCTGGCGGGGACAGGGAAATATTGGTTGAAGATTTCAATCAACATAATTTCATTCTGGCGGATATATATATATTCTAATATGAAGGTGCTATCTGAGGGTGGTGTTTTGCCGCAGTTTGCAACACACATGTACGAGTTTACGTCGACATAGTAGCATTGTCGTGGAAAATTTGGTCGTGCGTCCCCGGTTTTATCCAAGGCCCGGTTTCTATAAATATCGATTTAGATAGCAAAGCACAGTTTTTAGCACTAAAACATGATGCCCATGATTTAGTCAAAATCACGAAAGAAGCACTCGTCCATTTCTCTTGTCAATTCATACTTTCATAACTGTTTTATGATTATATACGATGAATTTTCTTTCATGAAAGTTTCTGAATGTCGTGTTTGGGTTGTCAACCATTTATTTTTTTTTGTATTAACTTCATAGATAGCGGGAATATATTAGAAAATCGTCTGAGCTTGTTTTCCGTTCTACATTTCCCCTTGATAATTTCTTTGTGAATTGAAATGTTTCTCGGAAATAGTCCATTTCTATATCCGAGACAGAAAGTTTTTGTTTCGCGCTAACCAACAGGGGCGTCAGAGTTTAGATAAAATTACATCAGAGTTAAGGGA
>JAVTVY010021573.1:0-99923 GCA_036873755.1 Hanleya hanleyi | reverse complement strand
CTTAGAAACAGAGTGAGTGAGTGAATAGGATTCAACGTCGCTTGGAACATCACACTAGTAGTACATTTGTAGACCACAGAACATTGATACTTTTGGAACATTGCAGGTGGAAAACATGTACACTATTGGAAAAGTACACTATCAGAACATGTACACTCTTAAAACATTGCACTATCAGTACATGCACACTCTTATAACATTAATCCGGTAGAACATATACACTCTCAGAACATCAGTGTATAAGAACATATACACTCTTCGAACATTACACTAACAAAACATGTACGTTCTTAGAAGATTACACTAGTTGAACATGTATGCTGTTAGAACTTTTTTTTGTTTTTTGTTTGAATGTATGAAACCTCGGTTATACTTTATGGGAGAGAAGTGTTATAAACAATATACAATACTACGTAAAGTAACACATTACAGTGAGTAGTATATAGCGAGTATTACGAGCAACATTGACCTTTGACCTCAGAAATTTGCATATCACGTGACAGAGGTCAAAGAGTGCACTTAAGTTGACCTGTATCCTTTCATCTTGTCTTTGACCTTGGATCATGTTTAGAGATGTTAGGGTTTTTTTCCATCACGTGCGGTATGACGTCATTTCCGGTCTGGGTGAATGGGGCGTGACCTGTGAACCTGATAGTACATGTACTGACCTGTCTGTGGGGTTTTCCCTACAATGTCGTTCACCTTCGTGTTTTTTCGGTTAGGTGCGAAGGGTACGTCCGTGTCTTTTCGGTGAGAGGGAACATGATAGGCCATGTACTGTCTGTGGGGTTTTTCCCGCTAGAATTTCGCTGTCGTCTGCTTGGGGTTGTCACGTGCCGAACACATGGCTCCCCGAATTGCAACATTGTTGCACGGTCGATTGCCCTATATCCGGGTCCTTTAGCAATACCATTGATGGGATGCGTGTACTGACTTGTATTTGGGGAATCACGGGGAAATCAGGTGATAGTTCAAGGTCATATTGAATGATAGGAATGCGTGTACTGACTTGTTCATCCGTGGTTTACATCCGGGGACTTATATCCGGGTCCTTTAGCTGTGTGTTCCGGGTACATCCGAGTTTACACGGGAAAAGTCGGGTAGTTACGGAGGAAGACACGGAGGTGACCGAAGATGTCACGGAGGTGCCCGAAGAGACACGGAGGTTACCGAAGATGTTACGGAAGTCACCGAAGAGACCCGGAGGTGGCCGAAGATGTCACGGAGTTTACCGAAGAGACATGGAGGTGCCCGAAGATTCACGGAGGCACCCGAAAAGACACGGAGGTGACCGAAGAGACACGGAGTTTGCCGAAAAGACACGAATGTCACGAAAAAACGTATAAAAGAGGGAATGTTTTAGGGAATCGCTTCATTCATTGCCCTGCCGATCGGAGCTACCTGACCAGCCTACTCAAGACCTGCCTGTGGAGTGACCAGTCTACCTGAGGAGTGACCAGCCTACCAGTGGAGCCTGAAGCCAGACCGATAGCATGAGACGTGGAGAAGATTTTCCAGAGGATCCAGGAGCGCCGCCAGCTGAAGTTTTACCCGAAGATGAGCGTGTGAGTGCGTTGTACCCCCGTCACTCGACCACGATACGCCGTTGTTTCCATCGTCACCGTCGTCTATTGGGCTTGTATAACTTTCGACTGCAGGATCTCACGCATCTTCCTACTTACGCCGAGAACATTTTTACAGATCAGGTGACAGCCTTCAAGTTGAATGTGACATTTGGCTATATCTTACGGCACAAAGAGACGGACCAACTGCGGTATTTCTCAGCCAGTAATAATTCCTATGTGTTTGACCAGCCCTTCACGGTGACGGATGCTATTTCTCTGGAGCCACTCATCGACCAACTGACTACGTTGGATCCATTGGAATGGGCCGGTTGCAACGTCCCAACACCAAATGGACTGTAGAAATGGTGACGAACGTCACATTTTTCGTCACGAAAATGAGAAATCACCCCATCGGCGCTCCTGTTATTCTTCCGCCTTGGCTGCTCAATCGAAAAGGACTGTATGCGTTAGCGAGAGGCGTACATGGGCCCTACAAAGACCGGAAATGTCTGTTTAGGTGTTTGGCCGTTCATGTGTAACCCCCAAGCTTGTGATAGAAATGCAGCACTGTATTGGGAAGAGTATCTAGAGGCGCAAGATATTGACCCGCGGCAGTTCCGGGGAGTCCCATTCAAGTATTTGGATGTCGTGGAAACACTGTTCCACGTGAATATCTTTGTGAACCGTTTACTACCGAAGGAGGAGGAGGATACATTTGTGGCTGAATTGGTTCATCGCTCAACAGAACGGTATGCCTCTACGATGAAAGTCAATGTCTTCGACAACGGAGGGGTGAGTCATTTTTCGCTGATCTACGATATGAGCCTGTACGCGCAATCCTACAGTTGTTCTCAGTGCCATCGAGTGTTTGACCGGTCCACCAATCTACATCGGCACGAGAAGATTTGTGACAACGCTGTGAAACGCAAATTTCCTGGTGGAGTGTACCATAACACGCCTACTATTTTCGAAGACCTGGCTGATGAGGGGATTGTCATACCACTAGAGGACCGTTATTTTCCCTACCGGCCGTGTTATGATTTCGAGGCCATTTTGGAACCCATGGACATTTTCTCAGCCAAAACGCAGTGGACACAGCGCCATATTCCCCTGAGTGTCAGTATTTCCAGCAACGTACCCGGCTATGACGCTGCACCTGTCTGTTTCGTGTCCACTGGGGACTCCAATGAGTTGATTACTCGGATGATGGAGTATTTAGAGGCAGTGAGTGCGGCCAGTACAGAACTGTTGGTGTCCAAGTTCGAGGACGTGCTGGACCAACTCGACAATCGTATTCCTACACCGGGTGTGTCCTTCAGCGACGATGAAGAGTCGGAAATGGAGTCGGAGACCGAGTCGGAGTCGGCGATGCAGGACATTCAGGCGGCGGCTGTACCCTCACCCAAGCCGTATGCGGAGAAACTGAAGTTACGGTTCCTACAATACCTAGGCCAGTTACCTGTGATCGGCTTCAATTCGGGGCGATACGACTTGAACATGGTGAAGGAATTTCTCTACCCTTACTTGGCCCAGTCCGATACCATCAAGTCCGTCATCAAAAAGATCAACAACCACATGGCCGTCACCACCACATCACTTCATTTCCTGAATGTACGCAACTACTTAGCTCCAAATTATAGCTACGATCAGTGGGTAAAGGCCTATGACTGTGCACAAACCAAAGGGAGGTTCCCTTACACCTATATGTCAACACTCAACCGCTTGGAGGAAACACAGTTACCACCCCGGGACGCTTTCTTCGACGATCTGAAGCAAGTGGAATGTCCGGAAGACACGTACCGGGAACTACAGCAAGTATGGAACGACCAACATATGCAGACCTTGCGTGATTTCCTGGTGTATTATAACAACTTAGACGTGGTTCCCTTCCTCGAAGCGGCAGAGAAAATGACCCAACTCTTTCGGGATCAAATGCACGTGGACATATTCAAAGAGTGCTTGAGTTTACCGGGTCTCGCGCTTCGCCATCTTTTTCAAGATTGTTCCACGTACTTTTCACTCATACAACAAAAAGACCAGGATATGTATGATTGTTTAAAGCAGAATATCGTCGGCGGACCCAGCCTTATTTTCCACCGCTATCACGAGAAGGACGTCACCACCCATCCAGGTGGGAAACCCTGTGCCAAAATCATCGGATTTGACGCCAATGCCCTGTATCTGTGGTCTCTCGCCCAACCTATGCCCGGTGGGCATTATACACGCTGTTTGGCGGAAGGCCAGCATTTCCGACCTGAGCGCACACCGTACAAGCATCTGGCTGACCAGTGGTTGGACTGGGAAGCCGGTTGACGGGGAATTTAAATACGACACCAAACCAACGCCACAGAGAAGCGGATAGGAGATCGTCGACTCCCCGTCGATGGGTTTGCTATACTCCACAATAAACCCACCGTATTCCAATTTTACGGGTGTTACTGGCACGGCCACCAATGCCATTCCAGCGCTGGCCGCTTCAACGAACGACGTGGAAAATCGGCGGAAGAACTACGGGCAGAAGTGGTGGAGAACGGGGATTACGTGAAAGAGATAGGGTACCAGCTCATCGAAATGTGGGAGTGTGAATTTCACACCATGTGCCAGGCCCTCCCATACTTACGTCGCTTCCTTAAAGCGCGAGAGTACCCTCACAGTCGCCGACGACTCCTGACTCTGCCACAGATGTTCGACGCCATTCGTTCCGGGGACCTCTACGGCTTTGTGGAATGCGATCTGCATGTTCCCGACAACCTCAAGTCACTCTTCGCCCAGTGCCCATCCATCTTTAAAAACACGCTGGTGGGTCGGGATGACATTGGATACACTATGGGCGCTTATGCTGAGCAACACGAGAGTTTGCCTCGACCTCGACGGATGTTGATTGGCAGTATGTGGGCAGAGAAATCTTGCTGGGCACCCCTCTGCTACAGTGGTACATCAGCCACGGCCTAGAAGTCACGCGCGTGTACCAAGTCTTACAGTACGTACCCAACGCCTGTTTTGCGGGGAATGCCGACATCGTGACGTCTGCCCGTCGTCAAGGCGATCAAGATCCGAGTAAGGCCATCATCGGTGAATCGTGGAAGCTCACGGGCAATGGCTATTATGGCAAAACGGTCACTAACCAAGATAAGCACGTGAACGTGAATATCTGTACCACCCAACAAGCCCGCAAAAAAGTCAATTCTCCCCTGTTTCGGTCCGTGGAGGTCATCGATGACGACATGTATGAAGTCAGTTCAGCCAAGAAGACTATCCGTTACAACCTGCCCCTCCAAATTGGATGTATGGTATACCAGGTGGCCAAGCTGAGGATGCTCCAGTTTTTGTATGATTTCATGGGTGTGTATTTTAATCCATCAGACTGGCAACTCATGGAGATGGATACAGACTCTGCTTACATGGCCGTGTCTAATGCGGATTGGGAGTCTCTGGTCAAACCCGAGTTACGTGCACAGTATGAGGCGGAACGGGACCAGTGGCTACCTCGACGTGACCATTACCAGTACGACAAGCGGACGCCGGGCCTCTTCAAGTTGGAGTGGAGTGGCGATGCCACGGTGGAGACCAAAATAAGTTTAGCTGCAAAGGGGTGAACCGGCGCGATCCGGCCATCGACAAAGCCTTGTACCTGAACGTGCTGCAAAGCCAGGCCAGTGCGAGTGGGACTAACAGATGATTTCGGGTCGTGCACCACCAGATGCGAACGTACATCCAGAAACGAGACGCCTACACATTCTTCTACCCGAAACGCAAAGTCCTTCCCGATGGCATCAGTACCACTTACCTGGACTTGTGATGACTTTGATGGATACTTAAAACGAGAACTGTAAACTACACATGCTGTGCTCCACACACCTTATACCTACTATATTTTTGTACATAACCATTCTTGTTCAAGGTTTGTTCTTGTTCAATCCTGACATGACTACTGTACAACCATTTTTTGTACCTATTCTATACATTCTTGTTCAAGTTTCTTGTTCACTCGAATCCTACTCTTGACACAGGAGTTTTTTTGTATATACACCTTTTCTTGTACATATCTACTGTATTCTTGTACATACTTGTATATACATTCTTGTTCAAGTTTTCTTGTTCACGTGAATAAAAAAAGTCAAAGCGTCACTTGTGTTTTCATGAATTTTATATTGAACATCAATGAACGTCAGAACAACAACGTGAGAACATGTGCTAAAAAAATTAAGACAACTAGAGAAATGGGGCATGAACATTAAAACGAGAGGCAGCCCAGTGGTGCACCAAGTATAGGGAGGTGAGAGATGATGACTTGTGACTAAGATGGTAGCCTGTGACTCGGGAAGAAAGATGGTGCCCTGTGACTGTAGGACTATAGGGAGGTAAGATGGTGACCTATGGCTGTAGAAAGGTAAGATGGTGACCTGTGACTGTAGGGAGGGGAGTAAGATGGTGACCTGTGACTGTAGAGAGGGGAGTAAGTGGTGCCCTGCGAATGTAGGGAAGTGAGTAAGTGGTGCCCTGTGATTGTAGGGAAGTGAATAAGCGGAGTAGCTAGCAGGTCCTCCGCCAAGTAGCCTGTTTGAGAGCGTACAGCATATACGCTTCCAATATCTCCTTAAATATAACTTGGAAAGTGGATATGTGTATGTGGAAAGAGACGTTTATCTGAAATTGTTGAGACAATTTGAGGAGGTTTGAGAAGCAGTAGTGGGTAGTGTAAGACTGGAATGTATTAAAGTCTGTAGTTGTATATGGATTTGTGGATCAGATGAGGTTTATAAATCGATGGGTGGAATAGATCAAGATATCGGTGATTGAAATCCAATATGGTCAATGGCAGCCATCTTGGATTACGTACCTCAGTGAAAATCAATACCAATGGCTGTCTGACATGTGAAGAACCTTTCCAAGTTTGAAGTCGATTGGTCGAATTGTTCTCGAGATATCGCGTTCCCAAGATGTGGGACGGGCAGAATCCAATATGGTCGCTGGCAGCCATCTTGGATAACGTACCTCAGCGAAAATCAATACCAATGGCCGTCTAACTGATGTGAAGCACCTTCTCAAGTTTGAAGTCGATTGTTCGAATTGTTCTCAAGATATCGCGTTCACAAGATGTGGGACGGACGGACGGACGGACGGAAGGGCGGACGGCTAGCATTTCCAAGTCCTCCCACCACTTCGTGGCGGAGGACAATAAGTGGTGCCCTGTGACTGTAGGGAGTAAGATGGACCTGTGATTGTAGGGAGGTACGATGGTGCCCTGTGGCTATCATTAGTATTCGGAGGTAACACTGAAAGAAGTGGGGCGACTTTAGGGGGTTATAAAACACCTTGTACTTTGTCTTCAACAAATCATATGAGAGAGAAAATTAAATTTAACATCAATATTTCAGCTATATAGTGACACATATCATATTCCTACGAAGTAGACTACCATTTGCAGTCCGGTAATGAGTGAGTGAGTCAGTCCATCCGAATCCTTTCGTCAGCAAAATAAGGAGAACAGTTGAAATTAGAACCTTGATTTTTGGCATGAACGTGCATTAGGGCATTGTTACCTGCAAGTTCTGAGCTGACCGAATTCTGATGAAAATTTGATTTATAATCATTTTTTTATTATTTACTGATGGCTCAGTGAGTGCACTGTCATGCCCATCGGGAACCCTTGGCTGTATGTTTCACTGTGACTTTTGAAGGTTCCCTGATACGGCATATCATGTTGGAGACACCAGTTCTTGTAAAATCAGCGAAGCGACTTTGAGCCCGGTCAAGACTGAGATGGGTGACCTCGTGCTGTACTGCTGGACTGATAAGTGTCCAGGGTAACAGGAACTGAGGGCGATAATAGTTGCTACGCTAATGACTCACCAGCGGTGACACCTGAGAAGTTAATAGTACCCACTGTCAATTAGAGACTGCGTTTATAAATTCTCTCAAGGTAGCACATAGGGTCCCCAAGTCATCTCTCGAGTACACACTTAAATCATATCAAACCCTACTTCGTAGGTCCTGTGACACTGCCATGTGAATGCGATGAGAGCGTATTATGGCATTCCTACAGGACACAGCATATAGCGCTTTTGTTTTCACACTGACATCTTCATCATTGTCGAGAACTTCTAATATTATAGGCATGAGACCATCATCCAGTGCAGCTTGTTGACAATATGGGTTGTTTTGAACAACGGTCCCTAGGAGACTTAGGCTTTTGGAACGGACTCCTGCACTACTGCTCTGTTGCAGGATTGGAAATATCTGGATACCACCAATCTTATGAAGATCTGTGAATAGGAAATAAATAAGCTATATCAGAATCAGGAGGATGATGGAGAACATAATTTCACGATGATAATTAGATATTTTACAGTTAACTATCCAGAAATGGAATAATTAATATTTAAGCATAACTATTGTTAGAATCTTGCATATTGATTGCATCAGCACAGCAATGCATATCTGGTGGCAGAGGAATGCATTATTGCAATAGGACTCTGATTGTGGTTGCCCTGGTTGTGAAAGAGAAATTCCACGACACAAGAAAAATTGACTTCAAAACAGTAGTTTTTCTGCTTTTCTTTCTATATTATTGATAAGGAAAATAAAATCTTCATGGACAGCAGCTGTCTACTAAATGTTGGATTTTGCACTAGTATTTGTCTATCAACAGGATATTGGGAGTTGTTATCACAGTTGACTTTGATGGTGGATATCCACGTATACTTTCAATAAGTAATTGAAATCTATTCAAATAAAAAAATTCAAGTTGAATTTTCTTTATTCTTATTTTTTATTCCTTTCATATCAAATAAAGTCATTCCCATTGATGTGAAGCTGAACAAAGCTAAAGTTACAACAGCTTTTAATTTTCGTCTAGAAGCTGATCTCTGACATAGAAAAAGAGAAAAAAATGAAGGATTTTTTTTTTAAATAGGCTTTTAAAAAATATCTGAATAAATTTCAATAATTGATTGCAAATGTATGTGGGATGTACCATCAAATATTTCACAAGCCAGGCAACTGTGGTTCTTGTGTTAGGAAATTACCTAATGATCACTACTTTCCCCTATCTTTTAACCTAGGGATTATTTTGAACTGGTGATAACTGACATAATTTTATTTTCCCAGTTCAAAGAAAGTGTCATTATGCTCGAATACAGGGAGAACATAGTATGTATGTATAAAAAAATAGTCTCCTGGGTTAAAAGATATAGGCAGGCCTGCGAGTGGATCACAGTGAAAACATAGGAGAAAATATAGGAGGAAATTTCCCAAAATATAGGCGAAATATAGGAATTTTCTTAATAAAATATGGGAAAATCTGGAAAATAAGGAAGTGTAAGACAGGTCACTACTAACATTGTACGTTCCAAAATTGATAGTTTTTTGGTGTTTAATAAAATTATATCCACGGAATGTGGTCATAGTTGTTGTGGTTGAGGAGACCCGTTCTGCTGCTTGGTTCAAGAAAGAGAAATTGAAATGTTTCCCTAAAAATTTTTTCTGAAGTTCTGTATTTTCCCATACCAAATTGACTCATTTCAGAGCATTGGTGAAGGTTTTCAGGAGAAAAAGTCAAAATAGAGGAAATATAGGAGGTTTTGAGTAAAATATAGGAAAATATAAAAATGACAATAAATGTTCAGGAGTTTTATTTTGAACACGAATGTATCCACTGAAAACGGAAGGGTGGGGGGGATGTTTACACCACGTGACTTACAGCGAATACTGTTTTGTCCCAACCCCTCGGTAAAGTGTGAGTTTATCACGGAAGGACATTCCTGCATGAAATACACACATAAGAGAATATTGTGCTAACATAACAACTTTGGATGCTTTATGTTTACGGAGAAATTGATTTATTGAGCAGGCTTCTCGCATAAACCATTTCGGCCAAAAACGGCTGTCAACTTTGTTTTACTATAGGTGACAAAAAGTGCTTGAATACACCATTTGTAAATGATTTCATGACGAATCCAACTAAGGTTACGAAGTATATATATTTTACGATTTAATCATGAAGTCTCAGCTCGTAAGACGTTCAGATTGTTTGATCATGAATTTTTGAAGTTGGACAATATTTTTGACCACACGTAGCCTATAGCCGCTATATTTGTTTTGCCCCAAGCTTTGCGTTGTGGTAATGGAAATCGAGAATTTATCATATTTAGAGAAAAAAATTTCAAGACAACCTTGCATTCAATAAAAATATAGTTGTTTATGACTTACCTTACTAGCTGCCTGAGAGGTGGTCTTACAGTCCATTTGGTATTCGGACGTTGCAACCGGGCCCATTCAACGTAGTGACTTCGCTCCAAAGAAATAGCATACACTGAAGGGTTGGTCAAACACATCTACTGGGATAAAAATACCGCAACTGGTCCGTCTCTTTGTGCCGTAAGATGTAGCCGAATGTCATATTCAACTTGAAAGCTGTCTGAAGTGTGAAGTCTGTCACCTGGTCTGTAAAAATGTTCTCGGCATAGGTAGAAAGATACGTGAGGTCCTGTAGTCGAAAGTTATACAAGTCCAATAGACGACGGTGACGGTGAAAACAATGGCGTATCGTGTTCCAGTGACGTCGATAAATCTCACTCAAACACTCGTCTTCGGGCAAGGCATCAGCCGGAGGCGCTCCTGGATCCCCTGGAAAATCTTCTTCACGTCTCATGCTACGGTGAGGCAAGTCCCGGTGATTGGAAAAGTGTGAATTTTTGTCATACCACTCTTGCTACGGTAACACAGCACTATACAGTATGGAGCCGATTGTGTGTACAGCTATGCGTGTCAATGGCTGTGTTACCGTAGCAAGAGTAGTATGACAAAAATTCACACTTTTCCTTCGATAAACCTGGTGACGTCCGCGCCCTACGGTTAGACTATAAAAAGCGCGCAGTGTCTCGTCTGCTATCCACTCATTTCAACCACATCATGGCTAATCCTAGTAGACGGGCACTTTTCAACGCAATGAACACGGGAGTGTCGATCGAATCTTTCAGGGTGACAATTTGAGACGGAGAACAACAACAAGATCCTAGAGAACGGATTCGCTCGAACGGGGAAAACAACGAACATGTTACAATCATTACGAGCTTTCAGCGTGTTGCTGAAGCCCAGATTGCTGAAGCTTTGAGGATGAGAGGCGCACAACAAGATAGAGAAATAAGGGACGCTGTGCAGGAAGAGGATGATGATGGTGAAGAAACAGACGATGAAGATGTACACGAAGAGTTGGAGTGGTTAAACAGTAGTAGACCCCCAGCAACTACAGCTTCGACTCAGGGGGCTACCACAACGGCGGTTACTACAACGACCGCTACCGCAACAGGAATCACAACACCATCACCAGAGATTACCCGCCTGAGCCAACAGATTGACGAATTAGAAGACGAAAAGTCTAAACTACGCCTACAAATGGCTAGGGAACAGCAGAGATCCACCTGTACCGTGTGTCAAGACGATGAGACGATGTACGCCTTTTTCCTTGTGGCCACCTGTGCCTATGCGGTGTATGCGTGCTAAGCTTAACATGCATAGCGGGCTCGTGCCAATGCGCAGAGACGGAGGAGCTTCATTTGAAGATACGATGCCCTGTGTGTCGGGGATGGGTATCAGGCATCAAACAAATATTCCGGCCGTAACAGTGTGATGACCAACCCGCTGTTCTTTCCAAAGTCCCTTATTAGGGCCACCCGAACGGGCGGGAACTTTCTAACTAAAAGCACAAAACACCAGCTCCCACACCAATACCCCTTTGCATAGAGTGAACACTAACCCACATTTGAATTTCAAATATTTATTAACACAGTAGAATGAACATAAGGTCTTCACCACAGTAGACTCTTGGTGTTGAATTTTTTTAATACAATTATACGCTGTCATCGAATGTCATATTCAACTTGAAAGCTGTGACCTGGTCTGTGAAAATGTTCTCGGCGTAAGTAGAAAGATACGTGAGGTCCTGCAGTCGAAAGTTATACAAGTCCAGTAGACGACGGTGACGGTGAAAACAATGGCGTATGGTGGTCCAGTGACGGCGGTACAACGCACTCACACGCTCGTCTTCGGGTAAAACTTCAGCTGGCGGCGCTCCTGGATCCTCTGGAAAATCTTCTCCACGTCTCATGCTATCGGTCTGGCTTCAGGCTTCACTGGTAGGCTGGTCACTCCTCAGGTAGACTGGTCACTCCTCAGGCAGGTTGTGAGTAGGGTGGTCAGGTAGCTCCGATCGGCAGGGCAATGAATGAAGCAATTGTTTTTTTCTTCCGTGACATTCGTGTTTTTTCGGCAAACTCCGTGTCTCTTCGGTCACCTCCGTGTCTTTTCGGGTGCCTCCGTCACTCTTCGGGCACCTCCGTGTTTCTTCGGTAAACTCCGTGACATCTTCGGCCACCTCCGGGTCTCTTCGGTGACCCCCGTAATATCTTAGGTAACCTCCGTGTCTCTTCGGGCACGTCCGTGACATCTTCGGTCACCTTCGTGTCTTCTTCCGTAACTACCCGACTGTTCCCGTGTAAACTCGGATGTACCCGGAACACACAGCTAAAGGACCCGGATATAAGTCCCCGGATGTAAACCACGGATGAACAGGTCAGTACACGCATTCCTATCATTCAATATGACCTTGAACTATCATCTGATCTCCCCGTGATTCCCCAAATACAAATTGACATCTTCGGCCACCTCCGGGTCTCTTCGGTGACCTCCGTAACATCTTCGGTAACCTCCGTGTCTCTTCGGGCACCTCCGTGACATCTACGGTCACCTCCGTGTCTTCCTCCGTAACTACCCGACTTTTCCCGTGTATACTCGGATGTACCGGGAACACACAGCTAAAGGACCCGGATATAAGTCCCCGGATGTAAACCACGGATGAACAGGTCAGTACACGCATTCCTATCATTCAATACGACCTTGAACTATCACCTGATCTCCCCGTATTTCCCCAAATACAAGTCAGTACACGCATCCCATCAATGGTATTGCTAAAGGACCCGGATATAGGGCAATCGAACGTGCAACAATGTTACAATTCGGGGAGCCAGGTGTTCGGCACGTGACAACCCCAAGCAGACGACAACGAAATTCTAGCGGGGAAAAACCCCACAGACAGTACATGGCCTATCATGTTCCCTCTCACCGAAAAGACACGGACGTACCCTTCACACCTCACCGAAAACACACGAAGGTGAACGACATTGTGGAGAAAAACACCACAGACTGATCAGTACATGTACTATCAGGTTCACAGGTCACGCCCCATTCACCCAGACCGGAAGTGACGTCATACCGCACGTGATGGAAAAAACCCTAACATATCTAAACATGATCCAAGGTCAAAGACAAGATGAAAGGATACTGGTCAACTCAAGTGCACTCTTTGACCTCTGTCACGTGATATGCAAATTTCTGAGGTCAAAGGTCAATGTTGCTCGTAATACTCGCTATATACTACTACAGTGGCAGAAACATATATTATCATAACATTTCTTTAACTTAAACCATGGCATTGAATATGTAACAGTAGCGTCCCGTTCTTTTAAAATATAAAGCTCCATCATTTTGGGTAGACTGTTGCATCAAAGAATATACAGGTGTGACAATTATCGAGACTCCCCAATTAATAGACCGGGGCGCAAGTCTGTACTCGGAAGTAAAATACGATGACGATATTTCGAATAGTCAGAACGAACAAATAGCCTCATGTGGAATTGTGTGATTTATGTATCGTAAATCTGGTGTAGTGTCTACGAACAATGAAACGACGTGTGAGTTTATACTGAGCCAGTTTCGGTAACATAAGAAAAACTGTGTGAATGTGCCTGTGTGTACTTCTGCATTCCACAGCGGCGAAGACGGCCGAGTATGTCCGCGTGTGGACCAACTTCGTTGAACTCAGCCTGATGTCTACGTGACCTGTGACATGTATGCAACCTCATAGCGATTCGGAAAGACATTTAACTATTGGCTGGCAACTCCTGCAGTCCAACGTGACTGGCTACACTCAGAATCCTCTTTTCGGTCGGCGATGGGTATAAACACAGCATTCACTCCAGGTCAAATGACTTGGCTTCCAATTAGATCGACATTTTATCCAACATAAACTGCACTACCGATTCCCTAATACGCAACACCGGTCTCAATCAAATTCAACGGCTAATAAATTGAATGATACAGGAATAAAACTACATCTCTGTCATAAATAACATCGAGGAGACAAGATTCTTACTTTGCTGTTCAACATCCACTGATTCTATCGTCTTCTTGCAGAAGGGCCCGTTTCGCGCGCGCGCAAATGTGTGACGTCAGACGAAACAAGTGTTGTATTACTGCGTGGATTCTGTTACAATGCAAACGGAATAATCCGTCATCGATGTCTATACGACTTCACAAAACTATTTCAAAACTACATCTCAACGACGAAATAATGTATTGAAATGCTTCCAGGCGTATTTGCACACACTTTAGGTCAAGCAACTAACGAATGAAGCCAAATACAAAATATGCAAATTTGTCACGCCGTGTAAACACAATATTACGTTTAGATTTCTGTGTTTGAATTAAATATATGAAATACGCGTTTAGTAATGTGTTTAAATGCTAAACATGTCATGCTTTGTGCTACTGTATTGTGTTTAGGACTGTGTTTTGAGTTAAACACCTAAAATATTCGCGTTTAGGAATGTGCTAAGGAATTTGTTAAGATCCATAAAATGTGTTTAAATGCTAAATATATCATGTGCATATGTGTTGTGGAATGTGTTTATATTCTCCACGTTTAACTTGTGTCATAAGAAAATGTGCATCGCTTTTCAACACTTCCCTAAACACATTTAGGCCTAAACGTGTCATGATGGTGTTCAAATCCTATACGCCAAATTTACATATACTTCCGCACACTACGAAAGTGACCGACATACAACAATAACACTGGATCGAAGATTTGGATTTAGACCTCGAGAAAGACATCGCCTTTCAGAGTCATGTAGCCGAGCATGATATTCAAACAGGAGTGATAGATCGGCACCAATCATAAATATATATGAACTTTCAATATTGATATAGAAGTCTGAGGATTTTGGAAGGAATGAGAAATGAGTGAGGAGTGAGTGGGAGTAAGGAGCAAGTGAGAAGTGTGGAGTGTGTGAGGAATGAATGGAGAGCGAGGAGTGGGTAAGGAGTGAGAATGGAGTAGGGATTCAGATGTAAGAAAGGAAGGAGGAATGGAGGGAGGACAGAATGGATGGAGGGAGCGAGGAATGATTGGAGGGAGGGACGGAGAAATGATTGTATGACGGAAGGGAAGGAGAGATGGATGGATTGAGGGAGAAATCGACTGGAAGGAGGAAAGAATATTTGTAGGGACGGAGGAGTGGTTGGAGGGACTCTGGGAGGGAGGAATGGTTAGACGGAGGGAAGGAGGAATGGTTGAAGGAGGGAGCGGTAGCCTGGTAGTGCCATCTGAACCCTTTAGCTTGTAGATTTTTGGGGTGATCAGGGTACCGGGGGCACTACCTGGAGAACGAGAATTCGCGCGATGACGCCATTTCCAGCAATGATATAACTTCCGAAAAAAAACCCCACTTCTGGCTGTGACTTCATTATAGGTTATTTTCTTTCTGGGTATTCTTGTATGTACCGGGTTTACTCCATGTTGAGGCGTTTATTCCATCGGACGTCCACGGTGCTCATCCACTAAAATCAGATGAGTTGTTAGAGCTGACCTGACCTAAAAGCGCGACTGAGATACTAAGGATACGTCCGAGAATCCTTCGCCATTCTCGGGTATGAATGTTAGGTGCCAAGGGATGATTTCCTGTAACGTTGTCAATTTTTCCCACCTCTTGCATATCGCTCCAATTTACTTGCCGGCGACGAATTCACTTTTGACGTCAAAGGCCAAGCCCAGACAAATGATCTTGTTATTTTTTTTGTTGAATTTCTTTTATAGGCATGGCTGAGATATAAACCGCCAAGTAGAGTTACCCCTTTTTTATGGTTACCTCCCTTTAATAGAATTACTTTCCCTTAGCCGGGACATCTTGGTAATTCTCCAAAATCGGTGTTCGATAAATTCCGGTCATCAGCTTTCCGTAAAGACCGTAAATTTATGTTCGGCAAAGTTCCGAACTCAGTAGATGTACATGGACGATATACATGTACGATGGTCTAGATACTTGTGCCTACCCTTTATTAGCGGGTAAGCGGGTCTATAAATGTGGATGTGGAAATGTATCAGTCTAATCTCATGTGAACATTCCTCTCTCTCTCCAGCCATTCCTCCCTTTCTTCATCCATTCCTCCGTACCTCCAGCGATTACTCCCTCCACCCGATCATTCCTCCCTCCCACCGTCCATCCATTCCTTCCCCCGACCACTCATTCATCCATCCCTGCATACAATCTCTCCACCCTTGCAACCATTCTTCCATTCCATTCTTCCTCCGCTCCCTCGATCACTCTTCACTCCTCACTAACACCCCATTCACTTACGCCTTATTGTCTATACAAGTATTAAATTTCGTATATATTTATTGTTAGTGCCGATCTTTCAATCCTGTTTGAATACCATACTTGAATAGATTATTCTGAAAAGCGATGCCTTTCTTTCCCATATAAAATAAAACGGGAGAGGTGGCTATAGAAACAGGCTTGTGTACGTTTGCATTGATATTTAGTGAAATGATGGCGTTGAATGCTTTTCCCTACTTTAAGTGTGACGTGCGCAAATATGGCCGATAATTCTTTACAAATTAAAATAACGTGACCGATCATGGGAGTTCTATTCCCCGCTGTCTTAGGTCGCTGATTTCTGTAAGCTTTAACATTAGTACAGTATTCAATATACGGCTCACGGAGCAGGGTAATGTGTGTCGAGTGCACATGGACAGAGGAATAGAGAACAAAGAGGGCATGTGTTCTGTACATGCAAAATCACTCAACCTGGACAATAGCCGCTGCATGAGGCCACACATAAAATCATATATACTGATACCAAGTTTCACATGAATTTAAAATTCTCGAGGTTAAAAATGGACAAATGTGATCGAGACGACAAAGGGACTAAGAGGTGTTCAAAGTTCACGAGGTTAATAGTTCAGGATAACAAAGGTATAGGAGGGATCGAGATGACAAAGGGACTAAGGAACAAAGAAGGGTTAAAAGCTCACGAGGTTAAATGTTTGCCAGGCCATCTATACCATATACCCTCTGCTGTTGTTCCCGTGAGCCCATAGGCACTTTTTCACTACTTGGACAGGCATTGTGGGCGTCAGGAACGGTTAACCGACGTCATTCGATAGGCCCAAATTCTCAGCTGACAATTAGTGTCTTTCACGTCTAACCGGTTATAGGGGAAATTTACGATTAGCTAGACTCGGCAACTACCAAAATAAAACAACACACCAATCTATCGTTATTTGATGATTGTTGTGTTTTCTCATTCTCGAATCATTTTCCTTCCGATGAGCTTAGTGTAATTTGCGTCTGTTACTAGATTTCCTTGACCTCCACATTGCCACTGATGTTGGACATCGACTTAGCTTCGGTCGGTCGCGACCCGCTGATGTGAGAATTGAGCGTTGATTCGTACGTACGTTTGTTCCTTTGTCTGGAACGAAAGCCAATCATCTGCAGGAACATATGCCGAAACCGTCTTCCGCTGAAGAAATAGAGAAAAAAGTTGACAGCGTGGTTGCAGTCAGACAAAAAGTGAACTATTCGACCCACCAAGAGCTGCAAGGCGTATTCGATGTTCGTGGTAGGCACCCAGTCGTTGAAACTGAGGGAGTAGACAGCGTTTGGGATAGTGAGAATAATGAATATCACTGACACGGTCACCATCATAACAGTAATCTGGTTCTGCTGTTTTCGTTTCTCGCCATTCTGCTCCCTTTTCTGCGTCATCCTCTTCGTAGACGACATGGCTAGCCATGTTCCTAAAATGATGCAACTATTGAGCACAACCAGAAGGGCACATGGAACGAGGGCGTAGAAACAGGCGTCAACCCAATAATAGATGTAACCCATGTAATGTCTGTATTCTGGCAACACACTACAGTGGAAACCTCGTAATTTGTTCGATGCCTCGTATATCATGTACAGAAAGACATTATTCAGGCAAAGAAAGAACATCACCAGGCCAGCAAAAACAGCACATGTTTTTCGCTTAGTGCTGATCTGAGAGACGTGCAGTGGAAACCAGATGGCGATCAATCTCTCTGTCGTCATGAACACCACCAACCAGCTGGTCGTCGTGGCCAAGAAGTTGACTAAATATAGTAGGACTCTGCAGCCAGCGTCTCCAATGCGGATATCGTGATTCGTTAGTTGTTGATAAATGAGCTTGATCACCAGCGAAAGAGAGTCCGTGATGGCAAGAAACAAGACATAGAGCGACGAGGAGCTCAGCGGTGGCATCCGTACGATTGTGCAGATGGATAGTGTATTTCCGGTAAGTCCAATGACTGTCAAGACTCCCAGATAAATAGCATCAAGCCAGTAAGCAGCCAAATATTCCGGCAGGTACTGAATGACCTCAAAATTCGGTTCCGAGATCGCCGTCGTCGTAGTAAGGTGTGACCCAACTTTGGTCATGTTGGTAGCATTGGTGTCATTCATTGGGGAATCGGTGAGGTCCCCAGCATACACGATATCAGTCGTGTTTAGCAAGTTGTCTTGTATTTCCATGTCCATTAATGGTTGAGGAAAACTTTATTTTTACTCTTTGCTCACAACAGGCGTCCACTAGAAGCATATATCGATGGATCCTTTACGTATTCAAAGGTGTGTATGCAGTTTTTTTGTATCCCATTCACTTGTCACCTTCAAAAGAAAAAAGAGAAACGTGGCATTTAAGTACGGTCAGTCTGCTGATACGACAATTACAAGAAAGCCACAATGGATGAAAAATAATAGCATATTGTTAAGCCGCGCATCCGAGACCTGCAGCAGAAAATCATTTAAAATTTAAAATCGCGTCCATGCGGGGGTAATAGAAAAGTGATGCTTTTGTATTTTCTCTTCAACATTTGGCTTTTCTGCTGATAACAGTGGGCAAAGACCATTCCACATTGAAGGATTATTCACTAATTTATCATTGGTAGTATTAAATCGTATCCCCTTTATTCCATTAATTTTAACCGCAACTGAGTAGTTTTGAGGGTTTCTGAGGTTTCAGGCACTTAGAGCTGCAGTTGCGTATTCAAAAACCCGACAAATTCTTGCTTTCTCCGGTTGCTACATTGTCGGCACTTCCGCTCACTTCGTATTTCTTAACGGTTAGGCGGTCCGCGAAAGTGATAGGGTCACTTACTTCGTCGATAAAAAGTAGTCCTCAATCACTTTTTTTCGAGACGTCAGTTTCATTTGACATTAGAGACTAATCCTACAGTCAATCTTACTCCCAAGTCACGTCAAAGTTGATCTTTTTGCGACGGCACTCCCGATTGACCTTTGAAGTCATTCCTCCGCCCCAGTCACTTCAATTTTAATTGACCTTTTTACGACCTCACTTCCGGATGACATTTGTCGTTCTCTGGCGTCAATTCATTACCGCTCGGCCTATTGGAGCTTTTGAGTCCCATCACACTGACTTTACTGTACAAAAGCTTCATCCAAAGACAGGTATGCGATATATCGTTTTATTCTGATGAATGAGCAACAATTACGTGTATGCTCCTTGAACAAGTATTTACAAGAGTTATGGTCCCTTATTATAATTATACCCTTTAGCAATTATATACAAGAGCTACAGTACAGGCGGGAGATATTTTTACGTAAAACGCGTGTTGATCGCGCTGAAAATGTGACTATTTTAGGACTCTTGTTTTCATCAAAACGCGACGAGGCGCGCCTCCTTGGGACAGAGTTTAATGTATTATATTTTGGCGCGATCGATGCGCGCTTAGACGCGATTCAGGAAAACACAGTCGCGTCGAAAATATTTCTGTTGTGGCAGTGTAGCACTGGAGAACACACTCACGCGCTCGAAGATTTGCATAATCACGCTTTTTATCCATATATATGTAAATAAATTCCGAAACGACTGGGCGAAAGTCAGTCTGACGAGGAACGCCGAGGAGAATAGTCAACACACGCATTCGCTTCGTCCGCAGCTCAAAATCCATATCAAATATTTCTGTAAAGCTCTGCAGTACTCAGGTGCGTTTTATATAGGTAAATCCTCCTTTATTTCCTCCCCAAACTCGAGACTCCGAATGTCTCGACTCGACTTCACTCATTTGTTGGAAAAGCTGCATCGTCTGCGCAACAACAACAACAACAACAGCGAACACGTTGTTGAGGACTTTCGTTGTTGGGAACATGAATTTTGAAAGTAATCTGTAGGTTAATTTCTCGCTAAAAATGGATAGATTATCCATCATTAAATGTAAGAGTAAAATAAATATCACAGGAAAAGTTTTGGTTCATACACTCAACCTTTATCAACCTTGAAACCAAACTTTGCATGCAAATATTTTTAGCTTTAACATAGATAAAAATGAATGAAAAATCAAATATTTTGCAGATTATTTTTTTTCTTGTCACAGCAACAGAGACAGAAAATGGAAATTTTGCGGCCTCAAATTAATCTGTTGCATCATTTGGAAATTGTATTTTAATATGAAAGTGCTGGTAGAAACCTGAATTTCGCCATGATTCTGAGTCCTGGAGTTGGTGCCAATGGATTCTCTAGAGCGCGCGCGCACTACCTTATATGGTCGTACATGACCACCACATGACGACCACATGACGACCATATATGGCATTAAGATTTCTTTGTTTCCGTTTTGGAACAAACTGGCCGAGATCCAATTGTGTCCTTGTTTTTCCATGGCGCGAATTTTTCGATCCCGTCTGATCGCGCTCACGTTTCATTTATACGCGCTGAGACGCGCTACGGCGCGCTCAGGCGCGATTTTGTTTTTTATTGCCAGCGCGTTTTTGTTTTGGTTTCTAGTGCGACGGACGTAAAAATATCTCCGGCCTGTACTGTATTGCCCCTTTTAAAGCTCACGTTAAAGCTCACTTTGGTCATCATTTCTACCTGTCATTTGATATTGTGGTGTTGATGTTGAGCCCATTGCAAAGCACCCAAACGAGAGCATTACTACTCCGATAAAAATCCTGGAGTTGGTCCGTCTCTGTAAGTAGTAGTATACAAGCAAAAAAGGTCCCATTGGCCTCAAAAATTTGCATATGACCTCTGTTACGTCACAGCGACAGCCAATCAGAAGCGAGTATTTTGACAAAACTACCCCCAGCACAGAAGAGTTCCAATTTAGGGGAAGGTAGTTCCGGCAAAGGGCCCCTGGGCATGTATTCTTCCGCGTGATGCGGTCTGGCGGTGATGCGGTCGCGGGAAAAAGCTTCCGCGGAGAAAAAATAGTCCACAGACATCAAGTACGCTGCATGGTCCGATTGGGTCGTGTGATGTATCAATGTGAAGCATTCGTGAAGGGGCATCTGATGGGCTGGATGTGGGGTTGAAATAGCGTCATTCTGCGCATGCGCGGTGGACCAACGGTATGGAAATAGACGTTTTGGGGTCTAGGGTCTATCAGGTCAATGGGGTGGGTGCATGTAAAATATAAAAAGCGGAATACGGACTTTATCCCTAAAATAGGGGAAAACACCTATCACCTCTAGCCCAAAGGGCTAATATCGGTCCCCGGGCTTATTGGGGCCTGCCTATCAAGTCAATGGGGTGGGTGCATGTAAAATTAGGATTTTTTCCCGAAACTATAAAAAGCGGAATACGGACTTTACCCCTAAAATAGGGGAAAACACCTATCAACCTCTAGCCAAAAGGGCTAATATCGGTCCCCGGGCTTATCGGGGCCTGCCTATCAAGTCAATGGGGTGGGTGCATGTAAAATTAGGATTGTTTTCCTAAACTATAAAAAGCGGAACTCGGACTTTACCCCTACAATAGGGATCTGTATTATACAATATAAGGGGAAATGCCTGTATGGGGTATGGGGATGGTCAATTTTTTTGTGTGGGTGTTACTATGGCTTGTGGGGCCTCGTTTTTCTCGTCTCGCCGAGAAAATACAATGGGAAGGGTCCCGGAGCGAATCGGTGAAATTTTTGGGAAAAGTCACCGAGGTCTGTATATAGGCCCATAGGCTGGCCATGGGGGGTATAGGTCCAACCTGGGAAATTCACACACGTTCATTGTGATATGGGTTGCTTGGGTTTGTTTTTCACGTCTCGTCATTTAGAACACGATGGGAAGGATCTCGGAGCGCAACGGTGAAATATTTGGAAAAGTACCATATAGCCCATATATAGAGGATCTTACACTCGTGGCTTTTTAATATGAAAGTTATGACACGAGCTGAGTAAGTTTTATATGTTGCGAGCTTTAGCGAGCAACATATAAAACTTACTCAACGAATGTCATAACTTTCATATTGAAAAGCCACGAGTGTAAGATTCTGTTTATCACATAACTGATTTTAAGCAAATTATAAACGCAATAATTCGAAATATTTTATCATCGAATCTATCTCAAAATTTCCTTTCTTTGTTTCTTCCCGACGAAAAAAACGTCCGTGGCTCAGGCGCATCACAGCCTTACAAGTTACTGTATACGCTAAGCCGATATAGTTCCAAAACACAACAGAGTTTGAGCACCTCTCTTTTAAGGCGGTTCAGTTTCCACAGCATTTCAAAATATCGTAGAACATTTCACAACAGAATGCAGTAAGTGTAACTTGTTAATTAGCTGTTCTTCATACATTATTTATTTTGGGTCATGTCATGCCACAAGTTACACTCGTGTTCGCTGCATGTCACCATGCGCGCGACATGTTGACGAGTTCCCAGCGACGTGACGACAAGCTAGGCTGACAATATCATTTTGGTACGTAATCCGTTTGAACTCTGTAATCATCCAGATCTATTGCAAGAAATAAGCAAACATCGAGAAGATTCCATGTAGACATATTGCAGAAGAATGAAGAAACGTTTACTTTCAAGATCTGATGGGATACGGTACTCAAAATGGCTCGATTCGCCAAACAACAACGACAGACTACGGTACGTGAGTACTTTATACAAAATATGAAGCTAAAAACTGTCGAAATAATGTATTGCGGATCATTGCTGCTTGTATGGCTATTGACAGTTATAGTATGCAGGTCGATGCATGTATCTGGATAAAATGATCGTCTTGCAGATATCTATGTTGTTGTTGCACTTGTAAACATAGTATTTCGTAGTAAAATTTTATCAATGGGAAAAATAGTTCAATGACGTCACCACCAAGCGTAGTAATATATTTTCTCACGCTACATGTACTATCCAATCAGCTTGTTTGAAAGTGTTATGTCACTAGTTACATACGATATTTACGTCATGGCTTTATGTCACTGAATAACAACACAGTTATGTGATAAAGTCCCATACTGGGTATATGGGGGTATAGGTTCAACCTGGAAAATTCACACACGTTCATTGTAATATGGGTTGTTTGGTCTTGTTTTTCACGTCTCGTCATTGCTTGTCTGTTGTAAATTATCCTCTCCGGCGTCCTCGATCGCTGCAGCGTAAGTATTGATAGCTGCTGTCACAATACGATCCCAGGAGGTAGGTTCTGCCTCACTTTCCACGGACGTAGGCTGACTATCTGAGGTCAAGCTCTCCGCATCACTAGATAGACTCTCAGCAATCTCTGTTTCTGTATCAGTCGATACACTCTCAGCAGTCTCTGTATCAGCATCCGCCTCAACGGACTCCTCGGAGTCTTCAATCCCATGTATATTTTTCTGGTGTCGCATCATATCGTAATGTCTGGTGAACGTGCGTTCGCACTCAAAGCAAGTGTAAGCCATGTTGACGGTTGAACGTCGACTGTGCGTGTTTTTGGAAATACGCTTGCTTTTATAGACAGTAACGCCCATCAACGTTTAGCTTAACGCTTCAACGCCCTGGTGAATTAGCTCAGAAGCTCTGATTATCATGGAATTGACACCAATTCATCGAAATGCAGTGACGCCCGTCAACGCCCGTCGTTACGCCTTAACGCCCGTCTCAACACCTTAACACACTTTCTTAACGCTTTAACGTCGTTTAATGATGCGTTCGAACAAACGTTTCTTTTGTGCTATTGCTCTGACATACGCCGCTTTCCAGTTCATGCCCGAGGTTTTCAACATCGACGCGGTTCTTTCAATTTCCATATGGACTGGGTCCTTATCCAACAATTTCATATGGGTCACGAGGTCGACATACCGCTGACGTAAAGACCGTCGTAGTCTGGGTGCCAATTCGACCAATACATAAGGACTGATGAGGGACACATGTTCATTCCTATACGTACAGACACCACCACCACCACCACCACACATTACAACCACACAAACACACACACACACCACCACCGCCACCACCACCACCACCACCACCGCCACCACCGAGCGTTGACGGGCGTCAACGCCCGGTGGTGGTGGTGGGAGCTCCCGTGTGGCAGAGCTCTTGGATCGGAGCTCTTGGAGCTCAAAGCGTGTGGAGCTCAGAGCTCGGAAGTGACATTTGCATATGACCTCTGTGAGGTCACTTCCGCTTCCGTTCACGTGACCGGAACTGACCTTTGGCCCCTGCACGCAATGCACAGACACCACCACCACCACCACCACACACTAGCACCACACACACACAAACACACCACCACCACATTCCACAACCACCACCACCACCGCCATCACCGGGCGTTGACGGGCGTCAACGCCCGGTGGTGGTGGTGGCAGCTCCCGTGTGGCAGAGCTCTTGGATCGGAGCTCTTGGAGCTCAAAGCGTGTGGAGCTCAGATCTCGGAAGTGACATTTGCATATGACCTCTGTGAGGTCACTTCCGCTTCCGGTCACGTGACCGGAACTGACCTTTGACCCCTGCGTGCGCTAACAATACCGGATAAAAATTCCGGATCAGTTTTGTTATAGACTTAGTTGTGGGTCAGCTAAAATTTGCCTAGGGATTGCAAAATATATCAAACTGGCTATGGACCTCCGTTCCAACACTACTATTTCCAATGATCAAGCCCCTGGTTCATAAGGAGCATATATATTCATCGCATAGTTCCTCATATTTTTAATGCTTTATTTTGTTGTTAATTGAATGTTGTTAAATTTAATCATGCCAATCATTGGGATGGGTGGGGCATTATGATTGTACGCCTCTTGTGGGCACCTGATTGGGTAATAAACTATCTATCTATCTATCGTGACCGGAAGCGGAAGTGACCTCACAGAGGTCATATGCAAATGTCACTTCCGAGCTCTGAGCTCCACACGCTTTGAGCTCCAAGAGCTCCGATCCAAGAGCTCTGCCACACGGGAGCTCCCACCACCACCACCGGGCGGTGGTGGTGGTGGTGGAATGTGGTGGTGGTGTGTTTGTGTGTGTGTGGTGGTAGTGTGTGGTGGTGGTGTTGGTGGTGGTGTCTGTACATTGCGTGCAGGGGTCAAAGGTCAGTTCCGGTCACGTGAACGGAAGCGGAAGTGACTTCACAGAGGTCATATGCAAATGTCACTTCCGAGCTCTGAGATCCACACGCTTTGAGCTCCAAGAGCTCCGATCCAAGAGCTCTGCCACACGGGAGCTCCCACCACCACCACCACCGGGCGTTGACGCCCGTCAACGCGTTGAAGCTGTCTATAAAAGCAAGCGTATTTCCAAAAACACGCACAGTCGACGTTCAACCGTCAACATGGCTTACACTTGCTCTGAGTTCGAACGCACGTTCACCAGACATTACGATATGATGCGACACCAGAAAAATATACATGGGATTGAAGACTCCGAGGAGTCCGTTGAGGCGGATGCTGATACAGAGACTGCTGAGAGTGTATCGACTGATACCGAAGCAGAGATTGCTGAGAGTCTATCTAGTGATACGGAGAGCTTGACCTCAGATAGTCAGCCTACGTCCGTGGAAAGTGAGGCAGATCCTACCTTCTGGGATCGTATTGTGACAGCAGCTATCAATACTTACGCTGCAGCGATCGAGGACGCCGGAGAGGATAATTTACAACAGACGTACACCCAAATGCGCCCCCGCATCAGGAATACAGCCATGGTGATCTATGAACAGTATACCTTACTACCGCTTGAAATGAAAGGCGACCCCACGCACAGGTCCATCATGCAGACCAAGCGTCACTTGGAAGAGGCTATGAGGCTACCACCCACCGAGGCCCTGGAAAATGCGATCAGAATACGCAAACAACTGTTTCAGGACATGCTGCCCGAAGAATATCCAGGCCTGTCCGACGATGATTAGAATAAACGGTTCAGAGCGAACATGACCGAAGATGGAACTTTCTGAAATGGCGACTTCTGATTGGACAAGAATACATCTAACGGACAGGAACGAATATGACAGATGCAAATGGTGGCCTCTGATTGGGCAAGAGTCTTTTTGAGTTGTAAACATACCCAACGCGGCTCCCCCAGCGTGGGTATGATGTAACATTGGGGAAAATAAACTATATGAAAAAACTTCTTGTTGTTGTTGTTCTCTCATGTGTCATCCTTGTTGGCGTCACTGCATTTCGAAGAATTAGTGACAATTCCATGGAATATCTAGAAAAATCAGAACTTCTGAGCTATTTCATCAGGGCGTTGAAGCGTTAAGCTTGGCGTTGGCGGGCGTTGCTACAAGATGACACCTCACACGACGCATTCGGACCAAGGATGGTCCATCTCTACACAAAATACCTTCCTTCACTGCCCTTAGTCCAAAAAAGGGAGCAACAACAACACAGATTACAGATCAATCCTTTTATTATGCGTGAATGGGGCGTAACCTGTGAACATGATAGGAAATGTACTGACCTGTCTGTGGGGGTTTTCCACAATGTCGTTCACCTTCGTGTCTTTTCGGGTACGTCCGTGTCTTTTCGGGTACGTCCGTGTCTTTTCGGTGAAGTTCGTGTCTTTTCGGTGACGACCGTGTCTTTTCGGTAAAGTCCGTGTCTTTTCGGTAACGTCCGTCATCCGGGTATATATGAGGGTCTTGAGGGAGGCGACTGTTCGATACATTACAAACTCCACGAGAGCTTCAAAATAAGACCTCATACGACACCATAGGACCATTAGGGGCTCACCTAGACCCCAAAACGTTCACCCCGTATGGACCTATACCTCCATAGCCATGCAGTATAGGCCTTTGGGTCTACCCAGGCCTCGGTGAACTTTTTCCAAAAATTTCACCGTTTCGCTTCGAAACCCTTCCCACCGTGTTCTAAATGACGAGACGTGAAAAACAAGACCAAACCACCCATATCACAATGAACGTGTGTGAATTTCCCAGGTTGGACCTATATCCCATAGCCAGACTATGGGCCTACCCAGGCCTCGGTGAGCTTTTCCAAAAATTTCACCGTTTCGCTCCGGGACCCTTCCCATCATGTTCTAAATGACGAGACGTGAAAAACAAGACCAAACAACCCATATCACAATGAACGTGTGTGAATTTTCCAGGTTGAACCTATACCCCCATATAGCCAGTATTGGACTATATGGGCTATATGGTACTTTTCCAAAAATTTCACCGTTGCGCTCCGAGACCCTTCCCATCGTATTCTAAATGATGAGACGTGAAAAACAAATCCAAGCAACCCATATCACAATGAACGTGTGTGAATTTCCCAGGTTGGATCTATACCCCCCCATGGCCAGCCTATGGGCCTATATACAGACCTCGGTGACTTTTCCCAAAAATTTCACCGCTTCGCTCCGGGACCCTTCCCATCGTGTTTTTCTCGGCGAGACGAGAAAAACGAGGCCCCACAAGCCATAGTAACACCCACACAAAAAATTGACCATCCCCATACCCCATACAGGCATTTCCCCTTATATTGTATAATACAGACCCCTATTGTAGGGGTAAAGTCCGAGTTCCGCTTTTTATAGTTTCGGAAAACAATCCTAATTTTACATGCACCCACCCCATTGACTTGATAGGCAGGCCCCAATAAGCCCAGGGACCGATATTAGCCCTTTGGGCTAGAGGTGATAGGTGTTTTCCCCTATTTTAGGGGTAAAGTCCGTATTCCGCTTTTTATAGTTTCGGAAAAAAATCCTAATTTTACATGCACCCACCCCATTGACTTGATAGGCAGGTCCCAATAAGCTCGGGGCCCGATATTAGCCCTTTTGGCTAGGGTTGATAGGTGTTTTCCCCTATTTTAGGGGTAAAGTCCGTATTCCGCTTTTTATATTTTCGGGAAAAAATCCTAATTATCATGCACCCACCCCATTGACTTGATAGGCAGGTCCCAATAAGCCCGGGGACCGATATTAGGCCTTTTGGCTAGGGTTGATAGGTGTTTTCTCCTATTTTAGGGGTAAAGTCCGTGTTCCGCTTTTTATAGTTTCGGGGAAAAATCCTAATTTTACATGCACCCACCCTTGACTGGATGCCCCTTCACGAATGCTTCACTTTGATACCTCACTCGACCCAATCGGACCATGCAGCGTATTTGAAGTCTGGGGACTACTTTTTCTCCGCGGAAGCTTTTTCCCGCGACCGCATCACCATCAGACCGCATCATCGCGGAGGAATACACATGCAGCTGGTGGCGCCCCCTGGCGCCCCAGGCGCCCCAGAGGTGAAAGGCGATGGGGCGTCCCCTATACCTTTAACCTGTAAACAGCGCCCCCTGGTGGATGCAAGAGTTATCTCCCCCGGCAAAATATGGCTTTAAATCATTGCTACCTACTACTGAGGTGTCTTGCCTATAGTGACCTGTCTGAATACATCTGTGTACTCTGCGAATATATTATAGATTGTTTATTTTTCCTCTATCTGTCTAGGTGAGAGTTGCAGTTCTGCAACATATATATCAAGCGTTGCTCATGTTTTATAAATGAAATGTCTGATATAATTCTATTCACAGTCAATACTACACAGTCATGTAGTTTTAATTGCTGATTGGTTCCTACATAATTGCTACTACCGGTGATTTTCTTTTCTGTAAACCAACCTACCAAGAATAATCTTAGCATTACTGGAAATGTAGGCTAATATTACCGTGTTAAAATATAAACCACAGAATCGGACTTGAAAAACACAGTCTAACGATAGTCTTTCATGTTTCAGTTTCCTGATGCCTTGGAACGGCAATTTTTACAGGCTTTCCAGCGACAGAATCAAATGGCACCGGAATACGTTCCCGAGAGGAAGGCTTTGTAGCAACTACTAATGACACAATTGTGTCATAAGCCGTTGTCAGGTCGCCAGCTAATGTTGTAATTGTGTCATTAGCAGGCGACAGAGTCGATTACAGATGACGCAATTAGGACATTTATGCCATTAGTAGGTGCTATTGCCAATATATAAAAAATTCAGTCATACATCATGTGTAATATATTTGTTTGCCTCAAATATTTACTGATTCCCAGTTGTGAGAATAAGCGGAAACATGCTCGTTACCACTTTTTTAGTCTCCTACTATAATTGTCACAATGCAGTTGTGACATTTGCTGGCGACTATTGCTAATTACAAAATTGTCGTAATTCTCTGCATGCAGCCAACCGCTATTGCCGCAATTGCGACATTACATTGGGTACTAATTGTGCACCCCTGTTGGCTGACCTGTATCTGTTCTCTTATGAATATGACTATATGCAGGCGCTTTCAAAAACCGATCCATTCAAAGTTCGTTCCTTCTCATTCACCAAACGCTATATAGACGATCTTCTCGCTGTGGATAATCGCTATATACATGACGCAGTGAAGGATATATATCCACCCTCACTGGATTTGAAGGAAACTACAGATAGCCCTACAGGCACATCATATTTAGATCTATATCTCTACAAAAATGAAGCGGGCATTCTCTCTCGTCGACTTTATGACAAAAGAGGTGATTATACAATTTTGACGTCGTAAACTATCCCTTTCTGGACAGTAATATTCCAGTGGGACCTGCATATGGCGTATACATATCTCGCCTAGTAATATTTGCTAGATCCTGTATTAAATGTGACGATTTTAATCAACGTCACAAAACATTGTTGCAGAAACTTATAAAACAGGGCTATTCCATCAAACGCCTCCACTCAATTTTTCTCGAATTTGGCGATACATATCGCATGCTGATAGCAAAATACGAACGTAGCGTGCAAGATCTATGGTGTTACGTTTCGTAACTTGTGTCTAATTCCGCTTAACTCGGGGCTAGGGGACGTATGAACCCATGTACTTCAAGATCCTCATGCTGCTCATATGAACAGTCACAATCAAAGCGTGACTGAGATACATCATTCTCTAGATAACGACTTTACAACGATTTTTATGGATTAAGAATACTGATCAGCGATACGGATTATATATTTTGCGAACATCATGATGTCTTCATTGAAAGCTGTTGACCGCTTCTCTCTTGCAGGAAACTAGCCTATGTTTATGACACCTGCTGATGACACAATTGTCGTAATTGCGACAATTGTGTCATTAGTAATTTAAAAATACTACTTAAAAGACTACTACCAACAAACTGAGTAATATATATTCAGTGCACGACCCTCCAAAGCATGGCTTATTTAACTCCCGATAATGTCTACTCAACATATTTTGGTGCGTATGGACAATATACGTATTTTCAGGTAAAGTAAAACGCTGAAGTTTTTTCTCGATGGCATGAGCTTTCATTTGATATATGATTTGGAGTAATAGGATCTTCGTGTGTACCGTGAGCTTCGAAAATCGAGTGCAAAACGCACACCAAACCGATCGAAGTGAGAAATAACAGCCCAGCTCACCAGCTTGTTTTCCTTCGATACGGACTTTGACAGCTGTTCAGGTTAAATGACAGCTAAGTAACGTGGTTACTCGGTGGGCTATGTACAATTTCGCTTACCTTTACATATTTGCTGCATCTGTGCGTTAGAGTTTGCTGAATGCCAAAAAACTGCCATACTCCGACAATTTGAACGAAAGTATGCCTTGTTTACCTCCGGAGATCGCAATTTAGAGCGAAACCTCCAGAGAATCGGTGTTTTATTGGCCAGCGTGTTAATATTTACTAATTTATCATGCAGTTTTGCGGAGAAATTGCATAAATAAGATAATCGGAAAATCTGACCGAAAAATGGACCAAAAAATGCCGTTTTCGAAAATGACGTCACTGTGACGTCATCAAAGCGGCCATCTTGGACTTTTTTCATTTTTTGGTAGAGCCTGACCCAAGGGTATAGTGTGGTAAGTTTCAACCACCTAGCTCAAGGGATAAGAAAAATTAAATCCCCCCTCCCCCTCCCAGGCCTGTACAGGTCCCAAAAAGCCCAGGCCAGATAAGGTTAACGCCTTAACGCCCATCTTAACGCCATAACACTCGTATAAACGCCTTAACGCCCTATCGTGAAGCCTTAACGCATTGTCAGCCGTCATCACCTGAAGTGATGTCGTCGGCGGATGTGGCCTCATCCCACGCATGCGCACACCCCTGCTGGTAAACCCTGTAACCTTCAACCTGACCCGTAGGACATTGGCTACACACGGGTGTGGGTCTAAATTGCGATCTCCGGAGGTAAGCAAGGCATACTTCCGTCCAAATTGTCGGAGTATGGCAGTTTTTTTGGCATTCAACAAACTTTAACGCATAGATGCAGTAAATATGTAAAGGTAAGCGAAATTGTACATAGCCCACCGAGTAACCACGTTATTTATCTGTCATTTAACCTAAACAGCTGTCAAAGTCACTTAAGTGAGCGAGTGAGTCTAGTCCTTGACTGCATGGATGTGACGTCATCCGTGACGTCATCCACCCTCATTTCATCCCTCATTTTCACCCACATTTTCCCTATACCTATAAAATTACCCACAATCTTCACCTTCAATATTATACCGTTACAATTTTTTCCATATACCTATAATATTACCCACATTCATCCGGATTTCTCTATACCATTAATATCACCATCTTTTTGACTAACTTTACTCAGATTTGCTCATTTCCCCATAAGCTGTAACATGGACCTCCGCAATTTATGCGCCCAGGTTTAGCTTTTATATATTACTTTTCTGATTATATCAATTACCCTGTCACTGTTGAGGTACACTACCACGAATCATGTGGCAAAATGGATGAGGTGCTAGAAACCTACTGAAACCAAATGTTTCATCCGGTTACTCAAATAGCTTCTTCTTCGGCGTTCATCAAGTAATGCTATACATTACGTTATCCAAAGAGCTTATCTAGTAAAATGGTTGGGGGGGGGGGGGCATATGCGGACGTCTGGCGGGGGTACCCTACCGCTGAGAATGTCTGGTAGTGGCCATTCACGATACATGGGGCTATGCTGAACCTCAATTTTGGGGTACAAGTTATTTTAGTCTGTCCGACGGCGACACTCGCCACCACAGAAAATGTCTGGAAGTCGTCATCCATGATACGGGTTTATGCTGAACATTTTGCCATAAGTTTCAAGTGGTTAGCTGATGAACAGATCTAGCTTAATTTTGGGGTCCCCTTCTCAGACCTCCCTGACCACACCCACAAGGTTGTGTCCGGCAGACGTCCATTTCCATAAATAGGGATACATATGGAGCATAGGTATACACATAAAATTGGCTAGCTTTTCAGCTCCTGCTCTATATCTCGCGTGCAGGACTTGGCTTCCACCACATGCGCACGAGATAGAGACGAGGTACTATCTCGTGCTGACGACATACAGACGAGGCTGGAGTCTCGATGATATCTCCTGCGAACGAGCTAGTTCCGATCTCGTGAGAACTAGTTAACTCGTTTCTCGTGGGTACGATTTAGTCCCTACCTCGTGCACACGACTTAGTTTCTACCTCGAGAGAACAATTTAGCTGCTATCTCGTATTCTGGAACACGTGATGACGTCACTCCCCCGCTGTTCCCCCCTCTGAAAAGTCTACAATTAACATTGAAGTTAATGAGATTTATCATAAAAAAGTACAACTCAATTACCATTCTAACATATATGTTGGGGAGCTAAGATATCTTCTGCGTCTGAAAGTTTGGTAATTTTCTCATACTTAGTTCTATATTTTCAAAGCAAAAATTGTGTCCCGTCCTATCTGCCTCCATGTTATCTGACCCCCAGTTGAATTTCCGCTGGAGGCTAACAGATCAGCCAAATCTTTTGTTCTCTGTGAGACCCGTGTTCCTCTATGCACGACTTTTGGCTTCTGTCTCGAGCGCACCACAAAGAGACGAGGCTGTGGCCTCGATGGTATCTCGTGCGCATGAGTTAGCTCCCATATCTGGAGCTCGCGTTAGCTCCTATCTCGAGCGCAAACTTTGAGTTCCTATCACGTGCACCCGATAGTTCCTATCTCGTGCGCTCGACTTAGCGGCTATATTTTATCGGTAGGTTACTCTATATGCATCAGTGATTAGAATTTTGTGTAGTATTTCTAGTATGCGAATCACAGTACTTTGGTCGAAATATATAATGCCGCTTATGCGGTCGTGTGGTCAACGCATTCATAGTTTCCACTGGAATATCTACAACAAAAGCTTGACTGACCTACAGAAGTACGGTACAAAGATATCCGGGATTGTTCATTTCGTAATTAGCATCAGGGCTGTGAAAGGATATGTAACGACAATAACTCCCTTGTGTGAGATGGTAATCAGCCCGATTTTTTTTTCAATCCAAAACCTGCCAAATCCGATGTTTCTAGAAGTTTACATGCTGAAATATCAGCCATGAAAAAACTGAGATGCTCCGTTGTATAAAAATGGAGATATGATTGATCAAAATGTGCTCCTCGGCCTGATTTGATATTTTTGAGGCATTTACATTGAGGATTTTCTCTTATAGCAAAAATATGACACCTCAACACAATATATGAGGAAGTTTGTTTATTGGAAAGAACCACGAATCGTTTTGGTTTGAGTTGTCATATTTTTGCTAAAGGAGAAAACCCTTCATGAAATGTCCAAAAATACCGAACTTAGCCTGGGAGCACATTTTGATCGATCATATCTCCATTTTTATGCAACTGAACATCTCAGTTTTTTTCGAAGGGGATATTTCGGTATGTAAACGTAAAGAAAAATCTTTTATGGCAGGTTTTGGAGTGGAAAAAAAAACCGGCTTTATTACCATCACACACAAAGGAGTTTTTCGTATGTAAACGTCACATATCCTTTCTACCGTATGGGAAGCGGCCCGTAAACCACATTTTCACTAAAACATCGAAATATTGGGAGAAAATGGAGAAAAATCTGAAAAACTACTGCCTGTGCCTATTTTATCGCCCCCTCCCTCTTCCCCCCAGAACAATAAAATATGTAGCTAAGATATACAGATATAAAAGACATTCAAAATGACCAATGATAAAAACTTAACATAAACCCGATCAGACGAATATAAAATCGCGTGTCGGTTCCTTCATGGTAACCGACACTGCGAACAATGACACTAGATAACTTTCGCCCATGAACAAGGCTCATCCAGTACTGTTTGGGACCGCAATGTTATAAGTCCTATCTTACATAGCACCAGTCCAACATTTAACATGGCCGAACCCCCTCCCCGCCCCCCCCCCCTCCAAATGTGCTCTGCGGCTCCTGTAAAATAGAAATGTTTTATAGCTTCTTTCTTAATAAGTGGCATTTTCGTTAAGATCGTATTCGCCAAAACAAGATTTTGTCGGAAATAAAATATCATTCACTTCTCTGGAATGTTCCCCTTCAATACTAATGCACATACCTGATCATCAATATTGATCAACGAGGAAGCTTCTTTTCTGTGTCTTGATACTCATTTGTTCTTGGTCTTAGACGTATTCGAAGTTATGAGCCAATTTATATTTCACCCGGTATTTGACATCAGCAGCACGTGTTTCCCTAACAACAGTTGTTTATAGATCGCGTGCAAAATTGATAAGATGCGCCATCGGTAAAATCATTTAAATTATATATCATGAGACGATTCACTTCGATACACTTAATATCGTGTTGATATTTCATGCTTCAACGATTCTCAAGAAGCTTGGAAATTTCAGACTAAAAAGCTTTATCAATTATGTACGATCTTGGGGGACCTGATAAACAATTAATAAACAATTATCCTAATAAATAATTAATCACCTTAATTTTTTTTCGTTTTAGCAACCGTATAACGGTATTTTTTCATGATATCAAACATATTTCCTTCTTGCTAACAACAAAACTAAGGGTAAAGAATGAGATCAAGTAAACAGAAACTTCTGCAATATATGATCAATATATCCATCAGATCCAATAACCATCAGCCTGTCACCAATAAAGAAATACCGCGTCCACAACAAACACGGTTAGCATCACAATTCAAGTGGGCATAAAATAAACATTTACTTAACCACTAGTTTCTTGCAACAAGAAGGATCAATAGCTTGTATAGCAAGCGTCCTATCCGATATTCTATATTCATCCGTCGCCCATGTGAACCGATTATCATTTGATCTTCCACAAACCAGCTATTTCCAGTTAGAATCTTTTAGATTACTACCTTTAAAAGACGGATTTTACCTTTCTAGTGTGTCTTTTTTTTAATGTTGTCCGAAAACTGCATGATCTTATTGCATTTTGCCATATATTGTCCACGTGACATTTTGTGCCGTTCAACCAATGAAGTGATATCAGGTTACACCTGTTAGTATAACTTCAATATCCCCCAGCTGACGCACCTGTCGTCATGTCGACCCTTAAGGTCACGAACCTCCATGAAGTTTCTGAGTGTAAGATTATTACCAGAACCTCACTTCCGGCGAACATTGATTGATCATAATACCTGATTGGAGCAGAAATGATCTGTGACGTATTCTAAAACGTTTCTATAGTATTTGACTCTCAAATATATCAAAACCACTTTTTCAAGTTTTAGTCGGAAACAAAACTGGGCCAGTTTGATTGACCATCTCTGAAATTCGACGTAATGGTTTCGGGCTGGGTGACCCTGTTTCTGGCCATCTTATCTCGAAAAAAAATAATGGGGAAGGTACATGTATGCTGAATTTTGTTGAGTGTTTGAGCAGAAAGGCCAGGCTACCTGGTGTGGTGGGTCATTTGTGGCGGCGAATATTGGGGAATATAGTTTTCTCAAGATGTACTCTGCCAATGTACTGCATACTAAGTGAGGCGATTATTTAGTGGATTTTGACCTTAAAATGGCGGTATCAAAATATCGACATGACCGACCGACCCTTAATACCGCAAGGACAATACAGCTACGATGTTAAGGGCTTCTACAATCGGGTTTTACTCAACGACTCTCGATTCAGTTATCTTAATGAGAGCGTTACCTTTTTGGATTTTCTTTACTCATTCTATGAAGGCTTCAGTAACATGATGTATAGAAAAAGTTCAACCATCCTCGAGTACAAGTATAGTCACTGGCGATTATTCCTTCCAGCGGACTACTTTATAGCATTGGGTATATTTATGGAAATATTTATGAAGCCGATAAGAAAAATAGACTCTACTGATAAGAAAAGTCAGGGGGGTTCTCTGAATATAGAATGGGTTGGTGAGGCGATACAAACCTCTGGGGTATTATTCACGATCCGTGAAATATTGATTTTGTTGATCATCAATAGTCTGGCAAAGCCGAGACATGACAGAACACGATGTTCAGTGGTTTATCTTTGTACAAGTCCAAAAATGAGCACGCCATCCGAACAGGTTACGATGTGACGTACATAACAACCAGTTTGAATGATGGAGGAAGCCAGAGTACCCGGAGAGAATCGCCCGTCGGCAAGTAACAGGCAAACTTTTACACAAGCACCAGCGGGGCTCGAACCCAGGCCGGTCCACTGGTGTAAGGCTAGCGATCACAAGCGGGGCGCCTTAGACTACTCGGCCACATAGGGCCCCCATAAAAACATGCTGGGATACCGACAAGAAGTCATATGACCACACTGGCCATTATCCTGACTGCATATCTAAAAGATCACAAGAACCAAGAATGATCTTGTTGATGATTTGAAACTCGGCCATGCAAATATTGTAGCTGTTCATGTGGAAATCTTCAACGACATGACACGGCATCTAGCACCGGATTGAGCGGTATTAGATTCAAAAATAGAAGCGACCCAAACGAGGAAAATATAATAGGTTGCGAGTTCTTATATAAGTATAACGCTTATATACGGAACTGCAGAGGGAACCTCATACACCATATTCCCATACTACGACATAATTATCTCGTCCCATGACATAATTATCTTGTTCTGCGACATAATTGCTTCGAACCACGACATAATTATATAGCACCCCGACATAATTATCTCGTCCCACAACATAATTATCTCATACCACGACATAATTATCTCGTTCCATGGCATAATAATCTCGTCCTACGACATAATTAACCAATGGCCACAGGTATTACAACTACTTTAGTGAAGTTTTCAACTTGTGATTGGCAAAAATGGATCGTGATTGCCTTATTCGCTTGTAGTTTGATTTGAGTCTGAAGTACGGGGAAAATGTGAAGATCTTGGCAATGAGACCACGCTGAGACGCCTCAACCGTACACGCCGAGAGTACGATAATCTCGCCAATGTGATTGCGTTTATACAAAATCAGTTGCATTCTTCATTGAGTTTGCATAAATATCACCTCCCTTATGTCAGGTTTACGATGAATGGTATTCGCGTGCGTATGGAACACGTTAGACTGATTCTTTAGCTGCTAGATCCTGAAGGATACAACTTCTACTGTCCAGACGTCTTCACAGGAGAGCCTATTTTATTTGGCATACTGATGGCTAGGATCAGCTGGAACGTTTCCGCTTGGGCTTCCAAGGATGTATTTGTGGATTTTCGCAATACAATGTGTGGTTAAACGTTTACTAGACTAACAGTAACCCGAATACTTCTTGGAGGCCATGCAGAGGGAGAATAGCTGTCCTAAGGTCGTCCGAGGGGAATTGAGTGCGGAAAATTGCTTTATTCGTAACATGCAAGTATTCCTTAACAGACGAAATCATACTGATGATATGTCCAGCAGCTCTTTCATGGATGGTAACGTCACGTCCAATCAGAGAACTGAGCAATGGCGGTGGTTCTGCGAAAAGAGAACGCTGAATTTTGGATAGAATTATTCAGTGGCATGGAAGAAAGAGAAGATTTCAATGGCGGTTTCTTGGATCAAAATCTGATTCGATTTTGCTTCATGTCTATAATTCAGGCATAGTAAGATATACAATGACAACTTGTTATCTAAGAAATTGTTCGGGATAATTCACTAACTCTTAACGGTTTGCTTCTGTTTGAGAGCAACGAATCAATCCTTATTCCAAGTACCACCATGTGTGCGCTATCCGTTTCTTCATCATTCGCTTTCCAAGCATGTGAAAGAGATATCATGACAACGTATTAGGTAGGGGCATGCGTCAATTCTGCTTTTTAGATATGAAAACCGGATGCGTTCACTCGTATTTTCGCTCTTTTGACTCAAAACATGCCGCATAAAGTAGCAAGAGAAAAAGTACGAAGCGAAAGTAGTATAAAGGTCCTTTGACATTTGACCTTCAAGACTTCACTTCCGGTTCCGGTCACGTGAACGAAAGTGACCTTTGACACATGCACATGCGCACAATACCGGATAAATATGGTACGCTGTGGTCAAAGGTCACTTCCGGCCATGTAACCAGAACTGGAAGTGGCGTTACAAAGGCCAAAGGTCAAGGAATTTGTATATACGCTTTCAAAAGGGCGAAGAGACGTTTACGTGCTCTTTGGGAACCTGGTCATAAATACCAGGGCCAGCGAGAGTGTGTGACATTCATCGTAGTCACTTGCTCAACCACGTCTCCAGTCCTACGAACCGTCCTTCCCCTTACAGGTGGGGAACCAGGTCTCTCAATGCACGTCATCAAACATGTTCCCCGACAATATCAGCAACAGTATATCCAGCATAATGGCAGGTGAAAAACACCATTTTCTCCACATGTCCTATACCGAGAACCATATGGCCTAGAGACATGAGAATTCCACCAAATGAACCCAGGCTTCCACGCTTGGGTAGTATGAGGGCGTCGGGTAGGGCATGAGCAAACGGAAGTGGGACGGTTGTACGGAGGACTAGTGGAGTTAGAAACATGGGGATTTCATCGATATTGAGTCGTCCGGGCCCAGGCTTTCGCCTGCGCATACGCAACCGGACGTGAAGCCCTGTACGGTAAACCAATGGGGCTAGAGACATAGGGACTTCACCAAATCAGTCGCCTAAACCCAGTCTTCCACCCCAGGGCGTAAGGACATAGGGCTGCGCATGTACAACCAGAAGTAAACCACTGTACGGAGGACCAGTGGGGCTAGAGACATGGGGATTTCACCAAATGAGCCGCCTGGACCCAGGCTTCTGCTTTAGGGTAGTGTGGAGTGATGGCATAGCACTGCGCAAACGCAACCGGAAATGGAACCCTGTACGGTAAACCAATGGGGCTAGAGACATGGGGATTTCACCAAATCAGTCGCCTAAATCCAGTCTTCCACCCCAGGGCGTAAGGGCATATGGCTGCGCATGTACAACCGGAAGTAAAACACTGTACGGAGAACCAGCGGGGCTAGAGACATGGAGATTTCACCAAATGAGCCGCCTGGACCCATGCTTCCGCCCTAGCGTATTGTGGCTTAAGGGCATAGGGTAGCACATGTACAACCGGATTTACAACACTGTACAGAGAACTATTAGGGCTAGAGACATCGGGATTCACCAAGTCAGTCGCCTGGATCCAGGCTTCTGCTTTAGGGTAGTGTGGAGTGATGGCATAGCACCGCGCAAACGCAACCGGAAATGGAACCCTGTCCGGGTGGGGACATGGGGATTTCATCAAATGAATTGCATGGACCCCGGCTTCCGCCCCTGTGTAGTGTGGCGTAGGGGCATGGGGATGCGCATGCAAAACAGGAAGTGGACCCTGGACTGAGAACCAGTGGGGCTAGGGACATGGGGATTTTACCAAATTAGTCGGCTGGATCCTAGGAATAGGGATGGGCAATTCCCGCCACGCAGCTGGAGGCCGGACATTCCCGTGACATCAATTCGGGAGCCAGCAAGACTCTTCGATACCTAGACTAAATCATTACCAGGTATTATGGGGAATTACCGGAAATTAAATAAAAATGGACCTTTTGAGCGATCCATTTTCCAAATGAGCTGCGTGGGGTGTAATATTGAAGCTCTCGTGGGTTAGAATCCGATTGGGTTGATTCTTATTGAAATTGTCGAAAAAGCGCATTTGAAGTGGGAATTTTTGCGGCCTAGATGGACCATATTGGGTCCCAATGTGTCGTGCAAAATAGTATAATGGTAACGTTTTGTAAACCACAACAAGAATTTGGTTAATGAGAAATTCTCTCTTGCGTAGAATGGTTGGCCCTAAAAAGGATCTTTTAATGGATTTTGGAGTGTTTTCTCACTGCTTAGGGAGAATATGGGCTGACGTACTGACCGGTTGATGCCGAGTAGTGCCGGTACTCAGGCGGGTGGTGGTCTGGTCTCTCGCCGCTGTCCAGGTAGACGGTCCTCACTCTTTCGGGGTTATACACGTCCATCATGCGTGCTGCTCTACCGCGGATTTCCGCTCGTATTTTCGCTCTTTTGACTCAAAGTATATGAGTAGTAGGGAATGCGTGTTACAGGCCCCGCACATGCCTCCCAAATGCACATTGCCTCCCAAATCCACCGAGCGCTGTCATACGTCATTAACAATTTCTATTAGTATAAATTATTGTGTCTGGATATGAATACATTATATACGTTATAATTTACCTGAATATATATATTATAGATCTACATATGTCATTATTAATAAATCTTCCGAATTTATACGATAATCGTTAATAACGATTCAAAACACGGAGTATATTTTAGGTTTTATATCGGTTTTACATCGCTTTTACAAAAAGATGTTATTTCGATATATATATATATAGGCTCTATAGTACGGATTCATAGCAACAAATTCTCCGAATCTGTAGGCTAATCATCCATATATGAGCTCTATATATTGTAGACTATTAATTTTTACAAATTGCAATTAGCATTACCAAACACTCGACTGATAATTACGGTATATATATATATTTAACCTCGCTATACAGATAGGAGGCGGTCATGGTACATAATTGTATTGATTTTAGCCCCTGTCAGTGCGAAGGGGTGTATAGCGGTAACAGCTGTGATTGAATAAACAGAAATCGCGCGGTTTGGTTATAGACAAGCGTTTCAATTATTGCCCTCATAACTCGATTGCAATTAGTATATGATAATATTGGAGGTTCGAATGTTTATATCGCTAGTTGAATGTTTATATCGCTAGTTGAAAGGGTATACCGTGAAATAGATCATTATTTGAGAATCGTTTGTCGAAATATATATACCTCTAATAGAATTCAATTTATATCTTACTTCCGAATGGCGAATTTACTGAAAAATACCATCAAACCTAAAGAATCGTACGTAAGTATTGTAATTTTAATACGATCTACTCGCAGATAATACCGATACGTTTTTATTATACGACTTTGTCGATATAACGATGTACATAGCGAACGGCGTTGTAAATGATCGATTATAAATGATTTGAATACAAGGGCTACTCACTTTTAATATTTCAACTCTATATTTTTTATAGGCTAACAACTCTACATGGGCCGGATTCGTACGAGAAAATGCGGACATTTTAGGTAGTTCCGGTTGGCCTAGTTTGGAGACTGTATTCGCCATAGATGGGGTCGTTGAAACACGGCCCGTTTATAATGACGATGATTGGAATCTGAATATAAGAAGTCCGACGACTATTCTCCTAAATAATTCCCCTTCACTTCCGGAGATTAAAACACGCAAATGTGTGGACGAATTATCCCGTCTATTCTCGCCCAGAGTTTGCAAAAACTGTAATCAGTCATTAGACGTCGAAGTTTGTGGAAAATGTCGCGTTAGTTTATGCCGAGATTGCGCGTGTTTCGCTCGACAGGTGTCATTCGGGGGTTTTATGTGTCCGAGCTATTGTAGTTGTGAGTTTTGTCGCTATTGGCGAATGAAGCAATCGAAATAATCAAAACCTGTGATTATTCTTGGACTTGCGTGGATTTTTAGGAACTTTTCATGAACTTTTAGGGACTATTCTTGGACTATTCTTGGACTTACGTGGATTTTTAGGAACTTTTCATGAACTTTGGGGGACTTCCTCGGACTATTCTTGGACTTGGGTGGATTTTTAGGAACTTTTCATGAACTTTTGGGGACTATTCTTGGACTATTCTTGGACTTGCGTGGATTTTTATGAACTTTTCATGAACTTTTGGGGACTTCCTCGGACTATTCCTGGACTTGCGTGGATTTTTATGAACTTTTCATGAACTTTTGGGGGCTATTCTTGGACTATTCTTGGACTTGCGTGGATTTTTATGAACTTTTCATGAACTTTTGGGGACTTCCTCGGACTATTCGTGGACTTGCGTGGATTTTTATGAACTTTTCATGAACTTTTGGGGACTTCCTCGGACTATTCCTGGACTTACGTGGATTTTTAGGAACTTTTCATGAACTTTGGGGGACTTCCTCGGACTATTCTTGGACTTGCGTGGATTTTTTAGGAACTTTTCATGAACTTTTAGGGACTATTCTTGGACTATTCTTGGACTTGTGTGGATTTTTAGGAACTTTTCATGAACTTTGGGGACTTCCTCGGACAATTCTTTGACTTGCGTGGATTTTTAGAAACTTTTCATGAACTTTGGGAACTTCCTCGGACTATTCTTGGACTTACGTGGATTTTTAGGAACTTTTCATGAACTTTTGGGGACTTCCTCGGACTATTCTTGGACTTGTGTGGATTTTTAGGAACTTTTCATGAACTTTTAGGGACTATTCTTGGACTATTCTTGGACTTGTGTGGATTTTTAGGAACTTTTCATGAACTTTGGGGGACTTCCTCGGACTATTCTTGGACTTGCGTGGATTTTTAGGAACTTTTCATGAACTTTGGGGGACTTCCTCGGACTATTCTTGGACTTGCGTGGATTTTTTTAGGAACTTTTCATGAAGTTTTAGGGACTATTCTTGGACTATTCTTGGACTTGTGTGGATTTTAAGAACTTTTCATGAACTTTTGGGAATTTCCTCGGACTATTCTTGGACTTACGTGGATTTTTAGGAACTTTTCATGAACTTTTGTGGAAAACAATAAAGAGCTGCTACACCTATCACTGGATACCCGTTTTAACCGACTATCGCCCATATAAAGTCATATCGAAACGACTCTGGACGGTGGCTGGAAAAAGGAAGAACACAACTTCGGTTGTTAAAGTTCAAAGTTTATATTTATTTATACAAATTAATTTAGTAATGACAGTTTCAAAACGACAATATAACTGAGCAATCCTAGTACCCAAACGTCAATTTCATTTCCATAACCCTGTGAAAGAGCTGAGGGTATATCGATAACGAACGCAACGGTACGCCCTGGTGGCGGAATCAACTAATCAACAGGTTTGATCGATTGCCTTATGTACTCGCGCGGTAAAAGTCTGTTTATTAAGAATTTACGCATCTCAACGGCAGATTCTTCGGCTTCATCGTTTGATAAGTCATCTTCCTCACGCATCCGTTTCTTAGTCGCCATTACTTTCTGATGAATCGGGTGCTTCCGTAGTTTTCTCCATAACCTTAAATTACGGACGTAGATATTTCGATACCTCGTCTGTATTCTAGGTAAAAGCTTGTCATATGCCATCTGATGCGCAATTGGTTCATCCATTCCACCTTCTTCGTAAACTTCCGCAAGATCGTTTATATCGGATTCATGATCATCAATCGCTTCATCCGCGAAGAGATCCCACAAACACTCGTCATCCTCAACGTCATCATTGTCACCAGCAGTGTCATCATTATCGTCATCAGCATCATCCGTAACTTCTCCGTTATCATCTGTGTCGTCATTACCTTTACTATCATCGCCATCATTGTCATCATCATTATCTTCGCCATCGGCGTCAGTAGCGTCGGTATCATTTTGATCACCATGGTAGCCAAAAGTTTGACCTGAAGTATATGTATTTTTACCATTACTACCGGAACTGGAAAAATCGTCCCCATGGACAATACTTCCGCCCTCATGGTAATACGACCTTCCGCATGGTAATACGACCGTCGTAGGCTCACTCACCGTCATCGTATAGGGTTGCTCTACTCTACTTGTTGGACCTATAGCGAGGCTCGGTGGTGTCTCTTGGTTGTGTTTGCATTGAATGTGTCTGAGCATACTATCGCTATCGACGCATGGACAAGCTCCAGTTTTCCGATGTTTTAACATGTTGGAGCGATTGGCAAACTTACGATAGCATCCACAGCATTGAGAACTCTGCTGAGGGCGTCGCTTCATACGTCATCATCGGAGTTATCTCCCACTAGTTCCAGTTTTTGTCACCAGGGCAATGAGTGGTCAATACGACCGAACATGGAAAAACCCTGATGTAAGACGAGGACCCGGATGTAAGATGAGGACCCGGATGTAAAACTACAATACCCAGGGAAGTGACCTTTGACCCTGCGCTACTCGGAAATGACGTTACCGTACGCAGGCACACACACACACACATACATACGCGGTGCACCCTGTACCCTATAGCCCGTAGGGCATAGGGTACACTAGGGTGTGGGTGCACCAGGTATGTGTGTGTGTGTGTGTGTGTGTGTGTCTGCGTACGATAACGTCACTACCGAGTAGCGCAGGGTCAAAGGTCACTTCCCTGGGTATTGTAGTTTTACATCCGGGTCCTCGTCTTACATCAGGGTTTTTCCATGTTCGGTCGTATTGACCACTCATTGCCCTGGTGACAAAAACTGGAACTAGTGGGAGATAACTCCGATGATGACGTATGAAACGACGCCCTCTGTTGGCAAATAGAGTCATATCACTTTAGCCGAATGTCGATGTTTAACTCTATCATTCATCTTTGGTAATTTCGTGAGACTAGTGTGGTACGGTTGTTCCAAAGTAGATATGAGTTCTCAATACTGTGGATGCTATCGTAAGTTTGCCAATCGCTCCAACATGTTAAACATCGGAAAACTGGAGCTTGTCCATGCGTCGATAGCGATAGTATGCTCAGACACATTCAATGCAAACACAACCAAGAGACACCACCGAGCTTCGCTATAGGTCCAACAAGTAGAGTAGAGCAACCCTATACGATGACGGTGAGTGAGCCTACGACGGTCGTATTACCATGCGGAAGGTCGTATTACCATGAGGGCGGAAGTATTGTCCATGGGGACGATTTTTCCAGTTCCGGTAGTAATGGTAAAAATACATATACTTCAGGTCAAACTTTTGGCTACCATGGTGATCAAAATGATACCTACGCTACTGACGCCGATGGCGAAGATAATGATGATGACAATGATGGCGATGATAGTAAAGGTAATGACGACGACGCAGATGATGACGGAGAAGTTACGGATGACGCTGATGACGATAATGATGACACTGCTGGTGACAATGATGACGTCGAGGATGACGAGTGTTTGTGGGATCTCTTCGCGGATGAAGCGATTGATGATCATGAATCCGATATAAACGATCTTGCGGAAGTTTACGAAGAAGGTGGAATGGATGAACCAATTGCGCATCAGATGGCATATGACAAGCTTTTACCTAGAATACAGACGAGGTTTCGAAATATCTACGTCCGTAATTTAAGGTTATGGAGAAAACTACGGAAGTACCCGATTCATCAGAAAGTAATGGCGACTAAGAAACGGATGCGTGAGGAAGATGACTTATCAAACGATGAAGCCGAAGAATCTGCCGTTGAGATGCGTAAATTCTTAATAAACAGACTTTTACCGCGCGAGTACATAAGGCAATCGATCAAACCTGTTGATTAGTTGATTCCGCCACCAGGGCGTATCGTTGCGTTCGTTATCGATATACCCTCAGCTCTTTCACAGGGTTATGGAAATGAAATTGACGTTTGGGTACTAGGATTGCTCAGTTATATTGTCGTTTTGAAACTGTCATTACTAAATTAATTTGTATAAATAAATATAAACTTTGAACTTTAACAACCGAAGTTGTGTTCTTCTTTTTTCCAGCCACCGTCCAGAGTCGTTTCGATATGACTTTATATGGGCGATAGTCGGTTAAAACGGGTATCCAGTGATAGGTGTAGCAGCTCTTTATTGTTTTCCACAAAAGTTCATGAAAAGTTCCTAAAAATCCACAAAATCCCAAGAATAGTCCAACAATAGTCCCTAAAAGTTCATGAAAAGTTCCTAAAAAAAATCCACGCAAGTCCAAGAATAGTCGGAGGAAGTCCCTAAAAGTTCATGAAAAGTTCCTAAAAAAAATCCACGCAAGTCCAAGGAAAGTCCGAGGAAGTCCCCCAAAGTTCATGAAAAGTTCCTAAAAACCCACGCAAGTCCAAGAATAGTCCCTAAAAGTTCATGAAAAGTTCCTAAAAAATCCACGCAAGTCCAAGAATAGTCCGAGGAAGTCCCCCAAAGTTCATGAAAAGTTCCTAAAAATCCACGCAAGTCCAAGAATAGTCCGAGGAAGTCCCTCAAAGTTCATGAAAAGTTCCTAAAAATCCACGTAAGTCCAGGAATAGTCCGAGGAAGTTCCCAAAAGTTCATGAAAAGTTCTTAAAATCCACACAAGTCCAAGAATAGTCCACGAATGGTCCCTAAAAGTTCATGAAAAGTTCCTAAAAAATCCACGCAAGTCCAAGAATAGTCCGAGGAAGTCCCCCAAAGTTCATGAAAAGTTCCTAAAAATCCACGCAAGTCCAAGAATAGTCCAAGGAAGTCCCCAAAAGTTCATGAAAAGTTCCTAAAAATCCACGCAAGTCCAAGAATAGTCCCCAAAAGTTCATGAAAAGTTCCTAAAAATCCACGCATGTCCAAGAATAGTCAGAGGAAGTCCCCCAAAGTTCATGAAAAGTTCCTAAAGATCCACGTCAGTCCAAGAATAGTCCCTAAAAGTTCATGAAAAGTTCCTAAAAATCCACGCAAGTCCAAGAATAATCACAGGTTTTGATTATTTCGATTGCTTCATTCGCCAATAGCGAGAAAACTCACAACTACAACAGCTCGGACACATAAAAACCCCGAATGACACCTGTCGAGCGAAACACGCGCAATCTCGGCATAAACTAACGCGACATTTTCCACAAACTTCGACGTCTAATGACTGATTACAGATTTTGCAAACTCTGGGCGAGAATAAACGGGATAATTCGTCCACACATTTACGTGTTTTAATCTCCGGAAGTGAAGGGGAATTATTTAGGAGAATAGTCGTCGGACTTCTTATATTCAGATTCCAATCATCGTCATTATAAACGGGCCGTGTTTCAACGACCCCATCTATGGCGAATACAGTCTCCAAACTAGGCCAACCAGAACTACCTAAAATGTCCGCATTTTCTCGTACGAATCCGGCCCATGTAGAGTTGTTAGCCTATAAAAAATATAGAGTTGAAATATTAAAAGTGAGTAGCCCTTGTATTCAAATCATTTATAATCGATCATTTACAACGCCGTTCGCTATGTACATCGCTATATCGACAAAGTCGTATAATAAAAACGTATCGGTATTATCTGCGAGTAGATCGTAATAAAATTACAATACTTACGTACGATTCTTTAGGTTTGATGGTATTTTTCAGTAAATTCGCCATTCGGAAGTAAGATATAAATTGAATTCTATTAGAGGTATATATATTTCGACAAACGATTCTCAAATAATGATCTATTTCACGGTATACCCTTTCAACTAGCGATATAAACATTCAACTAGCGATATAAACATTCGAACCTCCAATATTATCATATACTAATTGCAATCGAGTTATGAGGGCAATAATTGAAACGCTTGTCTATAACCAAACCGCGCGATTTCTGTTTATTCAATCACAGCTGTTACCGCTATACACCCCTTCGCATTGACAGGGGCTAAAATCAATACAATTATGTACCATGACCGCCTCCTATCTGTATAGCGAGGTTAAATATATATATACCGTAATTATCAGTCGAGTGTTTGGTAATGCTAATTGCAATTTGTAAAAATTAATAGTCTACAATATATAGAGCTCATATATGGATGATTAGCCTACAGATTCGGAGAATTTATTGCTATGAATCCTTACTATAGACCCTATATATATATATATATCGAAATAACATCTTTTTGTAAAAGCGATGTAAAACCGATATAAAACCTAAAGTATACTCCGTGTTTTGAATCGTTATTAACGACTATCGTATAAATTCGGAAGATTTATTAATAATGGCATATGTAGATCTATAATATATATATTCAGGTAAATTATAACGTATATAATTTATTAATATCCAGACACAATAATTTATACTAATAGAAATTGTTAATGACGTATGACAGCGCTCGGTGGATTTGGGAGGCAATGTGCATTTGGGAGGCATGTGCAGGGCCTGTAACACGCATTCCCTACTACTTATATGCCGCATAAAGTCACAAAAGAAATAGGACGAAGCGAAAGCATAAGAATAATTGGAGGCATGGGCTGACGTAATGCCTGGTTGATGTCTGGAGGTATTATTCAAATATCTGCACGATAGTGGGTAGGTTCAGTCCACGGCAACGATGGTAGAGATAAAACAGACAGTACTATCCGCATACGCTATGGCACAGGGCTTTCAAAGCTTGACTCTTCCAACATCACGTATCTGTGCCTTCGTCCATGAAGTCCATCAGGTCGTAATGGATGGGAAGTGGGCGATACGGGCCAAAGTATTCGCCCTGTTGTTCTCTCAAGTACACGGTCACACAGGGACAGGGACGATCCATCGGGTCTGTGTTGATGGCGTATGGCAGGATACACGCGGTCTAGCGAACACGTATCGAGCGAACACCCCTTGACAGATAGTGCGTGTCCATGGGTCATCCTCCAGTACGGCCGATATTTGGTCTGTATCCAATTTAGGTGGCAATGTCGCACAAAACGTTGCGCGTCTTGTCCACTTGAATGATGTTGACAAACTCGGCGTTGCAAATCACATTGATGGTGCTTCAGAGGGCTCATGCAAAGTGGATTTCCAACAGTAAGTTGCCTTGCTTGGCTAGGTTAAGCTGATAGTCATTCTCTAAGGTCGGAGTCAGATAGAAACAGAACAACGTGTGTCTATTAGCGTAGTCCTCCAGAGTGATAATATTCCTTTCATCCTGGTTGATTTGAATGTTGATGGTTGATGGTCTGAGAGATCCGAATGAAATTCACGCGTCCAAAGTGATGTTGAAATGTTTAAATACAAACAGTTTCATCGGAAAGACTCAGTTGCAACTGGTATTCTCCACACAGGCCAGGACTAGTCTCTTGGGTTGTACTTCAGTGATTCTTCCATTCGGCAAGGAATTAACCTTGGGTCCGCTTTCGGGTCATCAATTGTCGTAAAATTTCCAAATCAAATTACCTATGTACATATATTTTCTGAAAGAAGACTATTAAACTATTATTTTAAGACACAGCACTGATATGCTTTGAAGAATGAGTCTCGAACATACCCCTCAAAGCCTGTTTCATTTTTCATAGAAAACCCCATAGAATGTAAAAAAAATCTTCCAGAAAAAAATGTAAGAGCTAATTCAATTAAACTTCTTTCTCATGTTCGCAGGACCGGTATCAGCTTAAAAAGGCGAAAAAAGCGAGGGTCAACACGCTGGTTTTTTGACAGATTTTCTCTCCGTAAGGGAGCGTTCCTAGTTAACGTTTTTGCTTCGTTCGTTTAAATCGATGAAAAAAGTCGTTCTACACCCATCGTTTTGATTTTCGTGGAAAACCATTGACAAAAAATTTCAATGCATTGGTTTGTTCGGCAGTGAATGAAGTCGTTCGTTTTACAGAAAACCATTGCGGTTTTTTTTTTACTTCTTTGTTTGCCATCGTTCCATCGTTGACTGGAAAACGAAGGTGCAATAATACAGACACGTGATGATCGAATTATCCAGCCTGATAATGCAAACTCCGTGGGCACTGAGAAAAGAATCCGATAATTCAATGCCGAATTCTCTAACGTTTGGATAGGCAGTAAATTACTTTCACGTGTAACTAGATGTTGAAGTTAAACTACATAATTAGAAGACAAAAGAAAGTAATGCACCGATACCGGATAACTACAACTATTAACTATTTTATAATTGTAATAATATCGACGTATACACCTTTCTCACTACATTTACTTCTCATTAAGTCACTCCATTTATACGTTGCAACAGCTCTTACATGTTTTCAAAATAGATTTCAAACACACCATCTTTTTCTGAATTTACCAATCGTATTTGATGTACTGGCGATATATCTTGCATAATTGCATAATTATTTTTTATTCAGGTTAAGTAATACTGCAAATAACTATTTATACAGCTTGATTGGTACAAATTTCAACACATATAAGGGAAGTGGGAAGAGGTGCCGACATACTGACAGAGTCATATGACTTCACAGTATAGTCTTCTGGTTAACCAATTCTAAAGCACATACCAAGAATCTAACGATTCGTGATATGTGTCCACCAGCAGAATCTCGCCATATACAGGTAAAGATTAATACATGAATATCTTGTTCACTGCTGCTAATATAACAAAAACTATTATATATATATATCACAATTTCTCTTCTCGCAATACTTTAGTAATCTTTAATATCTTTATAAGTCTTTAATAATTTTCCTCTGTCATCAAAATTTTCATAATTGCTATCACAATAATATGCCTTTTTGGGGTTTCCTTGTAATTACGTAGAAATTTTGTGAAGGCTTTAATATTAGAATGCTTCCTTCTACATGAGTAGAAAATTAAGACTTTTCGGTAAATTGCTGGTAACTATATACTCTAGAATAGAAAAGGTGTTCTAAAGTTTTACTTTCCTCCTGGCAAAAATCACATGAATATGAATCTTTCACTTTTATTATTTTGAGAAAGGAATTTGTACAGAGTAATTCCACTTACCAGTCTGTATTGCAGCTACAACAAATACGTATCTTTGTGGACGTGAAGGCCATTCTGTTGTTTTTTTTCCAATCACTTGCAGGCACCACACCATATTTTCCCCATTTAACTTCACAAGAGGATTTTTATATTTCCGAGTTATCATCATAGCGTAGAACGGTTTATATCCCCTGGGCAGGTGTTTTTGTTGATGGTGAAAAAGGATAGGGGTTCAAGGGGTGAAACAACTTATTAGTTTTTCTTTATGAATACATGTACCTAAATAACAGCTTTAAACGTTAGAAACTCTACACTTTTATTCAACAAGTCTCTGGTATATCTAACACCTTTATCATACGATTTTTAATAGAAAATATAATTATGCTCGACCGTTATATTATCGTTATACCAAAGTGATCGTGATAAAAATTGGTCTTGTTCTTCACATTTGGTATCCTGTATGAACGAAGACCAAACTAGAAAGACATCTCTCCAACGGCGCTGACGTTATTTCCTTATTCCTTATTCCCGTTTCGATATTCTAAATCGCCTATGTGAAAGTAGTAACCTCCATGAAAATGGACATATTTCGACAACCATTACGTCTTTCATAACACGAATGGAACCATGTTTTCCCCAATAAATTTTCTTCGTTGTGAATATAAATTTGAGAAGAATACTTCAAAATGTGTGCTATTAAGAACATTTCTAACGGGTCGTAGTAAAATCTGTGTACATTCCACAGTATTTTGCTAGCCACTTTTAGCGTGGTCTAGATATCTTCCTAATAAATGTATCTATCTGTCTGACTAATTTTTGGGCGTGTAAAGCCATACCCTCCGAGACAGCGCTAAATGGGTATTATCTGCATATATTCAATTTACACCGACTGTATTTGTTGCTCCCAATCACCCAGAAATCGAATTTGTGCCACTTTAAGAGTGGTCTAGATATCTTCCTAATAAGTCTATCTATCTTCTGACCCATTTTTGGGCTTTAAAAGAGGGGCTGTCATACCCTCCGAGACAGCGCTAAATGGGTATTATCTGCATATGGTCAATTTACACCAGCTGTATTTGTTGCTCCCAATCACCCAGAAATCGAATTTGTGCCACTTTAAGAGTGATCTAGGTATCTTGCTAATAAATTTTTCTATCTTTCTGACCCATTTTTCGGCGTTTAAATAGGCGATCTCATACCCTCCGAGACAGCGCTAAATGGGTATTATCTGCATATATTCAATTTACACCGACTGTATTTGTTGCTCCCAATCACCCAGATATCGAATTTGTGCCACTTTAAGAGTGGTCTAGATATCTTCCTAATATGCCTACCTATCTTCTGACCCATTTTTGGGCGTTTAAAGAGGGGCTGTCATACCTTCCGAGACAGCGCTAAATGGGTATTATCTGCATATGGTCAATTTACACCGACTGTATTTGTTGCTCCCAATCATACAGAAATCGAATATGTGCCACTTTAAGAGTGGTCTAGATATCTTCCTAATAAGTCTATCTATCTTCTGACCCATTTTTGGGCGTTTAAAGAGGGGCTGTCATACCTTCCGAGACAGCGCTAAATGGGTATTATCTGCATATGGTCAATTTACACCGACTGTATTTGTTGCTCCCAATCACACAGAAATCGAATTTGTGCCACTTTAAGAGTGGTCTAGATATCTTCCTAATAAGTCTATCTATCTTCTGACCCATTTTTGGGCGTTTAAAGAGGGGCTGTCATACCTTCCGAGACAGCGCTAAATGGGTATTATCTGCATATGGTCAATTTACACCGACTGTATTTGTTGCTCCCAATCACCCAGAAATCGAATTTGTGCCACTTTAAGAGTGGTCTAGATATCTTGCTAATAAATTTATCTATCTTTCTGACCCATTTTTCGGTGTTTAAATATGGGATCTCATATCCTCCGAGATAGCGCTAAATGGGTATTATCTGCATATATTCAATTTACGCTGACTGTATTTGTTGCTCCCAATCACCCAGAAATCGAATTTGTGCCTCTTTAAGAGTGGTCTAGATATCTTCCTAATAACTCTATCTATCTTCTGACCCATTTTTGGGCGTTTAAAGAGGGGCTGTCATACCTTCCGAGAGAGCACTAAATGGGTATTATCTGCATATGGTCAATTTACATCGACTGTATTGAGCATTTAAAGAGGGGCTGTCATACCATCCGAGACAGCGCTAAATGGGTATTATCTGCATATGGTCAATTTGCACCGACTGTATTTGTTGCTCCCAATCACCCAGAAATCGAATTTGTGCCACTTTAAGAGTGGTCTAGCTATCTTGCTAATAAATTTATCTATCTTTCTGACCCATTTTTCGGCGTTTAAATAGGGAATCTCATACCCTCCGAGACAACGCTAAATGTATATTATCTGCATATATTCAATTTACACCGACTGTATTTGTTGCTCCCAATCACCCAGAAATCGAATTTGTGCCACTTTAAGAGTGATCTAGGTATCTTGCTAATAAATTTTTCTATCTTTCTGACCCATTTTTCGGCGTTTAAATAGGCGATCTCATACCCTCCGAGACAGCGCTAAATGGGTATTATCTGCATATATTCAATTTACACCGACTGTATTTGTTGCTCCCAATCACCCAGAAATCGAATTTGTGCCACTTTAAGAGTGGTCTAGATATCTTACTAATAAATTTATCTATCTTTCTGACCCATTTTTCGGCGTTTAAATAGGGGATCTCATAACCTCCGAGACAGCGGGAAATGGGTATTATCTGCATATATTCAATTTACACCGACTGTATTTGTTGCTCCCAATCACCCAGAAATCGAATTTGTGCCACTTTAAGAGTAGTCTAGATATCTTCCTAATAAGTCTATCTATCTTCTGACCCATTTTTGGGCGTTTAAAGAGGGGCTGTCATACCTTCCGATACAGCGCTAAATGGGTATTATCTGCATATGGTCAATTTATACCGACTGTATTTGTTGCTCCCAATCACACAGAAATCGAATTTGTGCCACTTTAAGAGTGGTCTAGATATCTTTATAATAAGTCTATCTATCTTCTGACCCATTTTTGGGCGTTTAAAGAGGGGCTGTCATACCCTCCGAGACAGCGCTAAATGGGTATTTTCTGCATATGGTCAATTTACATCGACTGTATTTGTTGCTCCCAATCACCCAGAAATCGAATTTGTGCCACTTTAAGAGTGGTCTAGATATCTTGCTAATAAATTTATCTATCTTTCTGACCCATTTTTCGGTGTTTAAATAGGGGATCTCATACCCTCCGAGATAGCGCTAAATGGGTATTATCTGCATATATTCAATTTACGCTGACTGTATTTGTTGCTCCCAATCACCCAGAAATCGAATTTGTGCCTCTTTAAGAGTGGTCTAGATATCTTCCTAATAAGTCTATCTATCTTCTGACCCATTTTTGGGCGTTTAAAGAGGGGCTGTCATACCTTCCGAGAGAGCACTAAATGGGTATTATCTGCATATGGTCAATTCACACCGACTGTATTTGTTGCTCCCAATCACACAGAAATCGAATTTGTGCCACTTTAAGAGTGGTCTAGCTATCTTGCTAATAAATTTATCTATCTTTCTGACCCATTTTTCGGCGTTTAAATAGGGGATCTCATAACCTCCGAGACAGCGGTAAATGGGTATTATCTGCATATATTCAATTTACACCGACTGTATTTGTTGCTCCCAATCACCCAGAAATCGAATTTGTGCCACTTTAAGAGTGGTCTAGATATCTTCCTAATAAATTTATCTATCTTTCTGACCAATTTTTCGGTGTTTAAATAGGGGATCTCATAACCTCCGAGACAGCGGGAAATGGGTATTATCTGCGTATATTCAATTTACACCGACTGTATTTGTTGCTCCCAATCACCCAGAAATCGAATTTGTGCCACTTTAAAAGTGGTCAAGATATCTTCCTAATAAGTCTATCTATCTTCTGACCCATTTTTGGGCGTTTAAAGAGGGGCTGTCATAACTTCCGAGACAGCGCTAAATGGGTATTATCTGCATATGGTCAATTTACACCGACTGTATTTGTTGCTCCCAATCACACAGAAATCGAATTTGTGCCACTTTAAGAGTGATCTTCCTAATAAGTCTATCTATCTTCTGACCCAATTTTGGGCGTTTAAAGAGGGGCTGTCATACCCTCCGAGACAGCGCTAAATGGGTATTATCTGCATATGGTCAATTTACACCGACTGTATTTGTTGCTCCCAATCACCCAGAAATCGAATTTGTGCCACTTTAAGAGTGGTCTAGGTATCTTGCTAATAAATTTATCTATCTTTCTGATCCATTTTCGGCGATTAAATAGGGGACCTCATACCCTCCGAGACAGCGCTAAATGGGTATTATCTGCATATATTCAATTTACGCTGACTGTATTTGTTGCTCCCAATCACCCAGAAATCGAATTTGTGCCTCTTTAAGAGTGGTCTAGATATCTTCCTAATAAGTCTATCTATCTTCTGACCCATTTTTGGGCGTTTAAAGAGGGGCTGTCATACATTCCGAGAGAGCACTAAATGGGTATTATCTGCATATGGTCAATTTACACCGACTGTATTTGTTGCTCCCAATCACACAGAAATCGAATTTGTGCCATTTTAAGAGTGGTCTAGATATCTTCCTAATAGGTCTATCTATCTTCTGACCCATTTTTGAGCATTTAAAGAGAGGGGCTGTCACACCATCCGAGACAGCGCTAAATGGGTATTATCTGATTATGGTCAATTTACACCGACTGTATTTGTTGCTCCCAATCACCCAGAAATCGAATTTGTGCCACTTTAAGAGTGGTCTAGCTATCTTGCTAATAAATTTATCTATCTTTCTGACCCATTTTTCGGCGTTTAAATAGGGAATCTCATACCCTCCGAGACAACGCTAAATGTATATTATCTGCATATATTCAATTTACACCGACTGTATTTGTTGCTCCCAATCACCCAGAAATCGAATTTGTGCCACTTTAAGAGTGGTCTAGATATCTTCCTAAGAAGTCTATCTACCTTTTGACCCATTTTGGGCGTTTAAAGAGGGGCTGTCATACCTTCCGAGACAGCGCTAAATGGGTGCTATCTGCATATGGTCAATTTACACCGACTGTATTTGTTGCTCCCAATCACCCAGAAATCGAATTTGTGCCACTTTAAGAGTGGTCTAGATATCTTACTAATAAATTTATCTATCTTTCTGACCCATTTTTCGGCGTTTAAATAGGGAAGCTCATAACATCTGAGACAGCGGTAAATGGGTATTATCTGCATATATTCAATTTACACCGACTGTATTTGTTGCTCCCAATCACCCAGAAATCGAATTTGTGCCACTTTAAGAGTGGTTTAAATATCTTCCTAATAAGTCTATCTATCTTCTGACCCATTTTTGGGCGTTTAAAGAGGGGCTGTCATACCTTCCGAAACAGCGCGAAATGGGTATTATCTGCATATGGTCAATTTACACCGACTGTATTTCTTGCTCCCAATCACACATAAAGCGAATTTGTGCCACTTTAAGAGTGGTCTAGATATCTTCCTAATAAGTCTATCTATCTTCTGACCCATTTTTGGGCGTTTAAAGAGGGGCTGTCATACGCTCCGAGACAGCGCTAAATGGGTATTATCTGCATATGGTCAATTTACACCGACTGTATTTGTTGCTCCCAATCACCCAGAAATCGAATTTGTGCCACTTTAAGCGTGATTTAGATATCTTGCTAATAAATTTATCTATCTTTCTGACCCATTTCTCGGCGTTTAAATAGGGGATCTCATACCCTCCGAGACAGCGCTAAATGGATATTATCTGCATATATTCAATTTACACCGACTGTATTTGTTGCTCCCAGTCACCCAGAAATCGAATTTGTGCCACTTTAAGAGTGGTCTAGATATCTTCCTAATATGTCTATCTATCTTCTGATCCATTTTTGGGCGTTTAAAGAGGGGTTGTCATACCTTCCGAGACAGCGCTAAATGGGTATTATCTGAATCCGACATCGGAATTGACCTTGACCTCGACCTTGACCTTCAAATCGAGTATCGAACATTTGAGTATGACTTTGATCTTGTCGGAAGGTCACAAGATATAGGCGGACGACCTTGACCTTTTGGTATGTAATGACCCCTTGAACTGTGCGTTGACCTATGATCTCAATCTTTACCTCCGGCTTCTGCTTAACCCTACCAGGCCTGGGGGGCCAAAATGCCCCCTACCAAACTCTCTGCCCTATCTCCGGAACGACCAAAAATCTGGAGAGCTGAAACTCACTGACTGTATATTTTAAGCCTATTTGCATAACCCCCGAGCAGAGGATCATGGGTAAATTCAAGATGGCGGCCACACGGGGTACCAGAAAAGTGATGTTTTCGTCATATTTCTTCAAAATTTCTGCTTTTCCGAGATGAAAAGTGGGGAAAAATGGGTCAGAAAGATAGATAAATTTAATCGCAAGATATCTAGACCACTCTTAAAGTGGCACAAATTCGATTTCTGTGTGATTGGGAGCAACAAATACAGTCGGTGTAAATTGAATATATGCAGATAATACCCATTTAGCGTTGTCTCGGAGGGTATGACAGCCCCTATTTAAACGCCCAAAATTGGGTCAGAAGATAGATAGACTTATTAGGAAGATCACTCTTAAAGTGGCACAAATTCGGTGACCAGAATTGCTGCATCGTGAATATTCCCCCCATTTAGCGCTGTGCTCGGGAGTTGACAGCCCACTCTTTCCAGGTCAGAAGATAGATAGACTTATTAGGAAAATATCTAGACAACTCTTAAAGTGGCACAAATTCGATTTCTGGGTGATTGGGAGCAACAAATACAGTCGGTGTAAATTGACCATATGCAGAGAATACCCATTTAGCGCTGTCTCGGAGGGCATGATAGCCCCTCTTTAAACGCCCAAAAATGGGTCAGAAGATAGATAGACTTATTAGGCAGATATGTAGACCACTCTTAAAGTGGCACAAATTCGATTTCTGGGTGATTGGGAGCAACAAATACAGTCGGTGTAAATTGACCATATGCAGATAATACCCATTTAGCGCTGTCTCGGAAGGTATGACAGCCCCTCTTTAAACGCCCAAAAATGGGTCAGAAGATAGATAGACTTATTAGGAAGATATCTAGACCACTCTTTAAGTGGCACAAATTCGATTTCTGTGTGATTGGGAGCAACAAATACAGTCGGTGTAAATTGACCATATGCAGATAATACCCATTTAGCGCTGTCTCGGAAGGTATGACAGCGCCTCTTTAAACGCTCAAAAATGGGTCAGAAGATAGATAGACTTATTAGGCAGCTATCTAGACCACTCTTAAAGTGGCACAAATTCGATTTCTGGGTGATTGGGAGCAACAAATACAGTCGGTGTAAATTGAATATATGCAGATAATATCCATTCAGCGCTGTCTCGGAGGGTATGAGATCCCCTATTTAAACGCCGAAAAATGGGTCAGAAAGATAGATAAATTTATTAGCAAGATATCTAGACCACTCTTAAAGTGGCACAAATTCGATTTCTGAGTGATTGGGAGGAACAAATACAGTCGGTGTAAATTGACCATATGCAGATAATACCCATTTAGCGCTGTCTCGGAGGGTACGACAGCCCCTCTTTAAACGCCCAAAAATGGGTCAGAAGATAGATAGACTTATTAGAAAGATATCTAAACCACTCTTAAAGTGGCACAAATTCGATTTCTGTGTGATTGGGAACAACAAATACAGTCGGTGTAAATTGACCATATGCAGATAATACCCATTTAGCGCTGTCTCGGAAGGTATGACAGCCCCTCTTTAAACGCCCAAAAATGGGTCAGAAGATAGATAGACTTATTAGGAAGATATCTACACTACTCTTAAAGTGGCACAAATTCGACTTCTGGGTGATTGGGAGCAACAAATACAGTCGGTGTAAATTGAATATATGCAGATAATACCCATTTAGCGCTGTCTCGGAGGGTATGAGATTCCCTATTTAAACGCCGAAAAATGGATCAGAAAGATAGATAAATTTATTAGCAAGATATCTAGACCACTCCTAAAGTGGCACAAATTCGATTTCTGGGTGATTGGGAGCAACAAATACAGTCGGTGTAAATTGACCATATGCAGAGAATACCCATTTAGCGCTGTCTCGGAGGGTATGACAGCCCCTCTTTAAACGCCGAAAAATGGGTCAGAAGATAGAGAGACTTATTAGGAAGATATCTAGACAACTCTTTAAGTGGCACAAATTCGATTTCTGTGTGATTGGGAGCAACAAATACAGTCGGTGTAAATTGACCATATGCAGATAATACCCATTTAGCGCTGTTTCGGAAGTTATGACAGCCCCTCTTTAAACGCCCAAAAATGGGTCAGAAGATAGATAGACTTATTAGGCAGATATCTAGACCACTCTTAAAGTGGCACAAATTCGATTTCTGGGTGATTGGGAGCAACAAATACAGTCGGTGTAAATTGAATATATGCAGATAATACCCATTCAGCGCTGTCTCGGAGGGTATGAGATCCCCTATTTAAACGCCGAAAAATGGATCAGAATGATAGATAAATTTATTAGCAAGATATCTAGACCACTCTTAAAGTGGCACAAATTCGATTTCTGGGTGATTGGGAGCAACAAATACAGTCGGTGTAAATTGACCATATGCAGATAATACCCATTTAGCGCTGTCTCGGAAGGTATGACAGCCCCTCTTTAAACGCCCAAAAATGGGTCAGAAGATAGATAGACTTATTAGGAAGATATCTAGACCACTCTTAAAGTGCAACAAATTCGATATCTGGGTGATTGGGAGCAACAAATACAGTCGGTGTAAATTGAATATATGCAGATAATACCCATTCAGCGCTGTCCCGGAGGGTATGAGATGCCCTATTTAAACGCCGACAAATGGGTCAGAAAGATAGATAAATTTATTAGCAAGATATCTAGACCAGTCTTAAAGTGGCACAAATTCGATTTCTGGGTGATTGGGAGCAACAAATACAGTCGGTGTAAATTGACCATATGCAGATAATACCCATTTAGCGCTGTCTCGAAGGGTATGACAGCCCCTCTTTAAACGCCCAAAAATGGGTCAAACGATAGATACACTTATTAGGAAGATATCTAGACCACTCTTAAAGTGGCACAAATTCGCCTTCTGGGTGATTGGGAGCAACAAATACAGTAGGTGTAAATTGAATATATGCAGATAATACCCATTTAGCGCTATCTCGGAGGGTATGAGATCCCATATTTAAACGCCGAAAAATGGGTCAGAAAGATAGATAAATTTATTAGCAAGATATTTAGACCACTCTTAAAGTGGCACAAATTCGTTTTCTGGGTGATTGGGAGCAACAAATACAGTCGCTGTAAATTGACCATATGCAGATAATACCCATTTAGCGCTGTCTCGGAGGGTATGACAGCCCCTCTTTAAACGCCCAAAACTGGGTCAGAAGATAGATAGACTTATTAGGAAGATATCTAGATCACTCTTAAAGTGGCACAAATTCGATTTCTGGGTGATTGGGAGCAACAAATACAGTCGGTGTAAATTGAATATATGCAGATAATACCCATTCGGCGCTGTCTCGGAGGGTATGAGATCCCCTATTTAAACGCCGACAAATGGGTCAGAAAGATAGATAAATTTATTAGCAAGATATCTAGACCACTCTTAAAGTGGCACAAATTCGATTTCTGGGTGATTGGGAGCAACAAATACAGTCGGTGTAAATTGACCATACGCACATAATACCCTTTTAGCGCTGTCTCGGAGGGTATGACAGCCCCTCTTTAAACGCCCAAAAATGGGTCAGAAGATAGATAGACTTATTAGAAAGATATCTAGACCACTCTTAAAGTGGCACAAATTCGATTTCTGGGTGATTGGGAGCAACAAATACAGTCGGTGTAAATTGAATATATGCAGATAATACCCATTTAGCGCTGTCTCGGAGGGTATGAGATCCCCTATTTAAACGCCGAAAAATGGGTCAGAAAGATAGATAAATTTCTTAGGAAGATATCTAGACCACTCTTAAAGTGGCACAAATTCGATTTCTGGGTGATTGGGAGCAACAAATACAGTCGGTGTAAATTGACCATATGCAGATAATACCCATTTAGCGCTGTCTCGGAGGGTATGACAGCCCCTCTTTAAACGCCCAAAATTGGGTCAGAAGATAGATAGACTTATTAGGAAGATCACTCTTAAAGTGGCACAAATTCGATTTCTGTGTGATTGGGAGCAACAAATACAGTCGGTGTAAATTGACCATATGCAGATAATACCCATTTAGCGCTGTCTCGGAAGGTATGACAGCCCCTCTTTAAACGCCCAAAAAGGAGTCAGAAGATAGATAGACTTATTAGGAAGATATCTAGACCACTCTTAAAGTGGCACAAGTTCGATTTCTGTGTGATTGGGAGCAACAAATACAGTCGGTGTAAATTGAATATATGCAGATAATACCCATTTAGCGCTGTCTCGGAGGGTATGAGATCCCCTATTTAAACGCGGAAAAATGGGTCAGAAAGATAGATAAATTTATCAGCAAGATATCTAGACCACTCTTAAAGTGGCACAAATTCGATTTCTGGTCGATTGGGAGCAACAAATACAGTCGGTGTAAATTGACCATATGCAGATAATACCCATTTAGCGCTGTCTCGGAAGGTATGACAGCCCCTCTTTAAACGCCCAAAAATGGGTCAGAAGATAGATAGGCTTATTAGGAAGATATCTAGACCACTCTTAAAGTGGCACAAATTCGATTTCTGGTGACTGGGAGCAACAAATACAGTCGGTGTAAATTGAATACATGCCGATAATACCCATTTAGCGCTGTCTCGGAGGGTATGGATTTACACGCCCAAAAATGAGTCAGACAGATAGATACATTTATTAGGAAGATATCTAGACCACGCTAAAAGCGGCTAGCAAAATACTGTGGAATGTACACAGATTTTACTACGACCCGTTAGAAATGTTCTTAATAGCACACATTTTGAAGTATTCTTCTCAAATTTATATTCACAACGAAGAAAATTTATTGGGGAAAACATGGTTCCATTCGTGTTATGAAAGACATAATAGTTGTAGAAATACATCGATTTTCATGAAGGTTACTACTTTCACGTAGCGCGATTTAGAATATCGAAACGGGAATAGGGAATAAGGAAATAACTTCCGTTCCGTATCTCTCCAAAATAGATCGATCTGTTTGCCTAATTGTTTGAATTGTTTGGGGTCACATTCACCTAACGAATATTCAAATTTTATCTGCCGAAACAACAGTTGGTGCGTGGATGGATTCAAAATAAGCCTTCGAAAACAATTTTTGCAGCCTGAATAATTCATCTAGTTCTATCATTTTCAGACCTCCTTTATCATAGTCTTGGATTAAATGAATTATTTTTATTTCATCGGTCTTTTCCCCAAATGAACCTAAATAATTTATTCCTCAAGTGTTTTGTAAAAGTATAAGATGGGCTTGGTAAAGATGAATAATAGGTGGTTGAGGTTTTGATATTGCTATTGATTTTATCACTGAAATATTTCCTAGAATTGTTAATTTTCTTTTTTTTCCCCCACCGTCCTAATGACCCTGATCGCTTGTCGCCTGTCCGCCTTATCGTATACCATCACAGATCTCTGCCCTAATGTTATTAAACATAATGTCCGGGAATTACTGGTCTGGATTCAGCAAAATTGGATTCTTTTAATGAAAGTATGTCATTTAATATTATGAGGGATAGAAAAAATATTTACTTCCTTCTAATCGATAGGCTTAACAATTCTTCCCGCGCTACAGCACCATCTATCATCCATCCGTAAATAAACGAGTTCCATCAAACACATGTAAATATGACAAATTCATCTCGGCGAGAAACATATTGTATTTGATATGTATATTGTGTCTATCACGAGAATAGGAAATGACCAGAATCATATTCTCGAGAATCTTGGAAATGTTTCCATCTCCGTGTTCAACCTCTGTGTATGAACAATCCATCATTCATCGATAATTTATAGCTGAATCTCAGATTTACTGTTTTCGGATGATTGTGGCAATTATAGTGATTGATTGTACTCGTAAAATCTGGAACAACATAAACTTTCTGGAATGCTTGATGAGTGATTGATCATCTGTTGTATATATTGTCACCACGTTCACCGCCAATTATACGAATTATTTATGTTCCAAATAAGATATATGGATGAAGCATGTAAAGCCAACCAATCGCTACATTGTACCAACATCTAGTATGCTTGACGAAACGTTTACAATGTATACTTCGCGAAAGAAGATGATCATGTGTGAAAGTTCGAATATTCTGCACTAATTATTACAATTCCCACATGACTAGCTTTGCATAGTAATCCCAGGTAAGCACTCTGAACACTGACAAATAATTCATTTTGACTCAATATTTCGGTTTAATGATCAAACCTTCAACAGGAACAGGAGTAAGAGAGAAGTACAAGGGTTTATATACAGGTCGAGTGTCAAAATAATAGGTGCTAAATAAACAAATAATACAGTTAGTGTACTAGTGTGTAAACTTTCGAAACTTTTTGTTTGATTGAATTATTTGAGCTATTTTAATTGCATGCAATATTGTAATTTTGTTCACAGGTTTTTTAAAATAAACCTCTAACTGTTTGGCTCGTTTCCACCATAACAGATACAACTGACAAGAATTTCCTGACAGGTAGGGTCTCAGTAGTACTTTGTGATAGCGTTCATAAAGACGTCTTGAGTTTTCCCACCTCTTACATATCTCACGAATCGTGAAGTGAAATAGCAAAATAATGAAAATAATTTGTTGAATAGGAGGTTCTTGGTGGACCAACACTTGGATAATTTCAAGATTCAAGATAGATGTAATGGACACGTAATCTCCTTTGGTGTCGCCAACCAACAGTACCTATACTGCTTTGTAACCTGGAGAAAACTCATCTAGAAAACCAAAAAATGCTATGCCCTCAAACTTCTGTCCCATAAATATGCAGATAATAACTCTGTCACTGCGAGAAATTTACCGGTATAGTGACATTTATCCTAGGAAATTGAACGAGAGAGTCAATGATTTAAACCTGGGACATGTCGGAAATTAGTGATCCGGGACTGATGTTTGCTCCCTCCCCAAGCTTTATCCAATTCACATTTTAATTTTCAAGATACTAAAGTTTAAATATTATACGTTTTAATATTAGCCAGGAAAACGTTTTCACATATCACTGTGAAATAGGAAAACTTAATTGTTATGATTCAAGACACATGGCAGTGTGACTAACGTCACAGGACCTACGAAGTAGGGTAGGCATAGGACTCCGGCGCGAACTGAACTCCTAGAATCCCCCAATGGAAGAACCAATGGACGGGTACAAGAATTTCGCTCACGTCTGCAACCTCCATCCGGGTACTAGGATGCTTTCGCCTACGCCCGCGCCTACATCCGGGTACTTCTATGTAGGTGTATAAAAGTGGGGATTTTTAGGGCATTGCTGCATTCATTGGCCTGCTTCACCAACCTGCCTCACCAGCCTGCCTCACCAGCCTGCCTGACCAGCCTGAGCCTATCTCTCGAGAGGAGCTACTTGCCTGAGCCTCACCGGAGGTATACCATGAAACGTGGAGAAGATTTTCCAGGGAACCAGGAGCGCCTCCGGTGCTGTAATCTTTGTTGTTGTTGCTCTCTTTTTGCACTAACCCATCAGAATAGTACGTATCACGGACTACACCCGTAGAGCTACGTATAGGCGCGGATGTGTGGCATGGTCTATAAAACACGTCCCTCTGGATCCCACACCTTCATTTCTACGGTTGCAGAGCCATGACGAAAATCCAGCCCTATGCGACTCGCATTTTACAGCATGCCACCGTGGTTAATTGAATCACGGGTTACCGAGCAGTGGTTCGGTCCATGTTTGCAAATGGCGACGACAACGAGGGGCGACGCCAGATCCTGAAAGAGTTCACAGAAGCGGTCCTCGACAGAGTGCACACGATGGAGAGGTGTGCTATCACCCACCACTACTGGACTATGACAGCCATCCTTGATGCCCGGATTATGGATCACGAGCGCTCACGCCGGAACCAGCGACGGTTCGTTGGCCTAGTGTTGGTCTTCGCCCTATTGACCCTGACGCTGTGACAATGCCAGCGCCAGAAAAGGAATGGCTCTTCAGAGCCTCCACAGATGCGCGTGTGTGCAACCGATATATACGAGGGTCAGTCAGAGTGTGTGTCATTCACCGTTCGTCATTGGGTCAAGCATGTCACCAGTCCTACGAGCCATCCTTCCCCTTACACCCCGGGTGGGATTACACATCTATGAAGATAAAGTCACCCTCGTGGAAGACCGTGGAAATGTTTGCTGGTCGCCCGCTGAGACCGTATCTAATACGGTTACGCTACACCGTGACGGCTGGAACAAATTTAAACGGGTGTTGAGCGGTGAGCTCGACGGAAACCTCATCCACATAGACAATGCCATCTACGTACACCGTGGACCCTTCTTCCCACGCCTGGGCCGTTACCAAGACCCTACGCGAGGCTTCACCCTAGACCCCGATTTGTGGACAACCTTCGAGAAAGTGGTGCCTATTGTGGACCAGCTGTTTACACCGGACGAGCGGTCAGCTGTTCAGTTGGAGTGGGCTCGTGCCCTGAGTGAAGCGGCGGCAGAACCCAATGAACAAATGTCTAGCAATGAAGCGGAGGCAGACGATGATGCCATTGATTATCCGGCTAGACTCAGTCAGCCCAGTGACATGACCACCCGATCCTTTGATCTCACGATTTGTCCCTATAAATACGAGAGACAGTCAAATCTTGTACGTACTGACCATGACGGAGCATATAATACGGGCGTATCTCAGCTTGACCCCCGAGGTCTTCCTGCACGTTTATGCGGATAAGGTCGATATCATGGAGGAGGTGAGAGACATCTGTGATGCGGACCCTACACAACCGTGCCCGGCTCACATTCGTCTGTCCCGAGAGGCCTGGACCAAATTCAAACGGGTGTTGTCTGGTGAACTGGACGGCGACCTCATCCACTTGTGTCACGATGTGTACATCCGACGCGGCCCCTTCTTTGCTCAATTGGCTCGACTAGATGGGGGTACAGTCCATTTTACCCTTCACCCTGATCTATGGTCTGCATTGGAAGATGCCGTGGTAGATGTGGATCAAGTGCTTACGGAGGAAGATCGGTCATCAGACGAGTTGGACTGGTCATTTACCATGGACAATGTGCTGGCAGAAGCCAACGAAGAAAATCAGAAAGAAACTCCGGCGCAAGATATACCCGTTATAAATAAACGATAGAGCCAGGGTCCATCATCATTTGTCACCATGGAGAGCTGGGAGAAGGTGTTGGATAACTTATACTACAGTCCCGACAGTCCGGCGGCCTATAGTGCATTGACGGCTCTCTATCGAGCGGCCAAACCCCAGGGGATACAACGTGCTCAAGTCCGAGATTGGTTAAGAAAACAAGACACCTATACCTTACATCGAGCTGCCCGCCGCCATTTTCTACGGAACCGGGTCATCGTGGGAGGACTAGATGCCCAATGGCAAGCGGATTTGGTCGATATGAGCACCTTTGCCAAACACAACGATGGGAATCGGTATATCTTGACGTGCATTGATATCCTGTCGAAGTATGCGTGGGTGGTACCCATCCGAACGAAAACGGGGGCGAATCTCATAGCGGCGTTAAAGGACATCTTCAAGACCGGGCGCAAACCCATGTATTTGCAAACCGACGAAAGCACGGAATTCCTCAACAGACCGTTCCAACAGTTTCTGAAAGCCCAGAAGGTGTTTTTCTTCCATACGTACAACGAGACCAAGGCTTCCGTGGTGGGAAGGTTCAAAGGACATTCAAAGGCCGCATGTATAAATATTTCACCTATAAGAATACAAGACGGTACATCGATGTTCTCCCGAAACTTGTGAGTGGTTACAATCGAGCCTATCACCGGAGTATAGAGAAAGCCCCCATTACCGTGACCCAACGCAATGAAGCCCAAGTCCGGCGTGTCTTGTACCCCAGGCAATCGCAGCGAACGACGAAGGAGATGTACAACGTCGGGGACCCTTTACGGATCAGTAAAGTCAAAGGTCAATTTGAGAAAAGTTACTTGCCCAACTGGAGCGATGAGCACTTCCTGATTAAACGGCGCCTACCCCAACAGCAGCGAGTCTATGAACTGGAAGATCTTCAAGGGGAACCGTTGCTAGGGACGTTTTACGAGATGGAATTACAGCCTGTCGTAAAAACACAGCAAGACTACTACACGGTGGAGCAGATTTTGAAAACGGAACGTCGGCGTGGTAAACTGTTTCATTTCGTCAAATGGCAAGGCTGGCCCAGTTCCTTCAATTCCTGTGTGGCGGTCAACAAGGTGAAACGACTATAAAGCCAGACACCACTACCGTCATCCTTCATTCCACGTTCGACCACGGTGCTATGGACAAGCAGCAGCTGTCTTTGAACACAGCGTCTCCCAAAACGCGCAAAACGCGCAACGCGCAAGTGGGCTAACCCTGCTGAGTGTGTTGTACGGAGGTGTGTTTTACGACGTAGCCTATGTCAGCACGCTACTTAACCAACTTAGAACTCCAGCTGTGAGTGGCAGTGAAACCAGTCTACAGATAGCACCAGTCACCTCCGTGATCGAAACGAGCCCAGTCATCACCACCACCAAACCCCGTGTACAAGCCACATCGAGCTCCACACCGAGTATACAGTCAACACCTACACCAAGTACACCCACTACGTCTGAAAACCCACCGGATTTCATCCCTCACAGTGAACAGACAACGACGACCGACGTTATACCCACCACCATCATCACTCACAGTGAACAGACAACGACGATCGACGTTGTACCCACCACCATCACTCCAGTTCACTCGTACCAAATTTACAAGAGCGGGTTACCACGACAGCGCATACAGCTCGAACCATGGACCCTCGGTGGCAGCATCCCTTCACTTGCGTCACCGCAGGACCGACGGGTTCCGGCAAAACGCACTTCGTCAGGAAGCTCCTTCAACACGACGACAGCATGATCACCCCACCCATTGCTCGAGTCGTGTGGTGTTACGGAGAATGGCAGGCAGCGTATGCAATAATGCCCCACATCACGTTCGTGGAAGGCCTACCCAACCTGGCCGATTTGGAACCGGACGCCTTGATGATTCTGGATGATCTCATGGCGGAGACGGATGCGCGGGTCACCCAACTCTTTACCAAAGGCAGCCATCATCGACGGCTCAGCATCATCTACATCGTGCAGAATCTGTTCAGTAAAACAAAGAACATAGGAACATCAGCTTAAATGCCCACTACCTGGTGGTCTTCACAGACCCGAGAGATACCACTCAACTGCTGCACCTGGCGAGACAGATGTATCCCGGCCGCACACCGTTTGCGTTGGAAGCCTTCAAATTACAAGCGTCTAGTCCGTCTTCCATAATTCAGCCGTCGTCTATTAGAGAATATCCGCGTCCATAATCCAAAGACCTATTCCATATTCCATATAACAGTATCAGCACCAAATTCAAAAAGACAATCATAGTATACATAAACATAGGCTTGTTTCCTGCAAGAGAGAAGCGGTCAACAGTTTTCAATGATGCCGGCAAGACATCATGATGTTTCCAAAAATATCAAATCCGTATCGCTGATCAGTATTCTTAATCCATAATATTCGTTGTAAAGTCGTCATCTAAAGAATGATGTATCTCAGCCACGCTTTGATTGTGACTGTTCATATGAGTACCATGATGATCTTGAAGTACATGGGTTCATACGGCCCCTAGCCCCGGGTTAAGCGGAATTAGACACAAGTTACGAAACGTAGCGCCATAGATCTTGCACGCTACGTTCGTATTTTTTTATCAGCATGCGATATGTATCGCCAAATTTGAGAAACTTTGAGTGGAGGCGTTTGATGGAATAGCCCTGTTTTATAAGTTTCTGTAACAATGTTTTGTGACGTTGATTAAAATCGTCACATTTAACACAGGATCTAGCAAATGCTACTAAGCGAGATATGTATACGCCATATGCAGGTCCCGCTGGAATATTACTATCAAGAAAGGGATAGTTTACGGTGTCGAAATTGTAATCGTCTCTTTTGTCATAAAGTCGACGAGAGAGAATGCTCGCTTCATTTTTATAGAGATATAGATCTAAATATGATGTGCCTGTAGGGCTGTCTGTAGTTTCCTTCAAATCCAGTGAAGGTGGATATATATCCTTCACTGCGTCATTTATATAGCGATTATCCACAGCGAGAAGATGGTCTATATAGCGTTTGGTGAATGAGAAGGAACGAGCTTTGAATGGATCGGTTTTTGAAAGCGCCTGCATATAGTCATATTCATAAGAGAACAGATTCAAAGATGCGACAACCCCTCAGCACGGGTATATGCTCTTCGACCTCAAGCAAGCCACCCCCGACCACCTTCGACTACGGACCGGCATCTTTCCCGGAGAGACCCACCACGTGTACGTGCAAAAATAATGTAAACACACCCACAGTGGCTCCCCCAGCTGGAGTGTGTGTTTGATGATGGGGATAATAAAAAGAATTAATACCACAGCATGGTTGACTTTGTCTCTGTTCTCTGAAGTAGATAAAAGAGCAGAGTTGTGGGTTCTAGCATTAGTTGTACATGATGTCTGCGCGAGTACGGAAGCACGCTCCGACGCTCCGTGTATTGAAGACGGCCCCACCCGAGTTGGTCCGAACCATTGTACGCGGTGCCGACCCTGACCTTGTACGCTGTCTGTGCGAGATCGGGTACAACCTGTTAAAAGGCAACGTACCACTGACTCCAGCTCAGAAGACCAAGTTGACCAAGCATAAGACAGGTATCCGAACCCTAGTCCAGAAGCGAGTCTCTCAAACACAAAAGAAAAAGGTGTTACAGAAAGGCGGCTTTCTCGGGGCCATCTTAGCACCGTTGGGCGCTTCCGTGTTGGGTCCAGTATTGGGTGGACTCTTCGGCCGACAATGAACCACACGAAAAAAATGGTCCTGGTCGAACCGCGGTTCCTACAAAACCTCCAATCGCCATACCCTGTTCCATCAACGGTGAAGACCATAAACACCCTCGATGAAGAGATGCATCAGATCTTACAAAGACCGGGCTTAAGCGAGAGTGAGAAAGTACAACGGTACTTTGAGACGCTTCAACGGTACATGACGTTCATGGACCAATACAAAACCCTCTCTACCCCAGCACCACCACCACGCGACACACCGCCGACCTCAGCACAGCTCCAACAGCCGCCATTACCAGGTGTACCACCCACAACCCCACAGTGGGTGGAAGACGAAGTCCTGAAGAATGTACCTGCATCGTTCAAGAAACAAGCTGGCCTGGTATTACAAGGGATGAAACAGAATCCTAACATGACTTGGAATGATAAAGGCGAACTACTGGTACAGAATCAGGTGGTCCCTGGTACCCACATGACGGATTTAGTGAATGACCTGATGCGTCAACGCAGGTCGCACACGGATCCTCGAGGATGGGAGGTCTTCGCTCAAGGCTTGAAAGGCATGCATGTACCACAGGAACTGGTGGGGAAACCCCACCGCTGGGCCTTTATGCAGCGGACCCAACAATCGCCGAGTGGCCCACTACCTTCTTGGGAAGTCGAATGGGAACCGGTGTCATCCCCCAAAACACCACCACAACGGGCACCTTCTTTTCGCGCCTTTAAAAAAAGCACCCTTGATCAAGACACCCCACATCTCCAGAGACGTGACACGCAGCAAGTCACCGCGACGAATACGACGCCGGACACAATCGCCCAAGGCCTGGAACACCTATTAAAACCAACAGCAGCAGCAGGACAGCTCAGTCGCCATGTTTTACCTCACCCTACCCAGTAACAGTTCGCTGGATGTGTTTCCTGACAACACCTTGGCCAAGTACGTCCCCCAGTTACCGCAACCGTTGCATTTACCTGGACGCTGGGAATGTGGCCTCGTGGATATCCCATACCCTTACTCGTGGTAAAACGTGCGAGCCAATGAAGTGTGGTACGAGGTGACCTACGAAGGAAAAGACACCCGATTCACCCTCCCCGAGGGCCAATACGATACTCCCAAGGAGTTCATGGGTGGGCTCACAAGACTGTTGCATTATAAGGCTCTACGGGAGGTCACGAATAGTTCAAGACCCGTCAAAGCCTATCCCTTCAAGAATCACGTGGACTTCGATTACAACGCACACAACAAGGCACAGCTCATCCTCACCGCCAACGTGAGTGTCCTATCCTACAGCAAATGCTGGGTTTCGATCTACAGACGTTCGCTGGTCCCACCGCCCACCAAGGCCAGATCCCGATCGATATGAAGTCGGGTATGTACGGACTCTACGTCTACTCGGACGTGGTCGACAACCACATCGTGGGCGATATCAACACACCTCTGTTACGGGTGGTCCCCATTAAAAAGACGTATGGAGATCAAGTTACCCAGTTTCACTCACATGCTCTACCTTCCCGTACGACAAACCGACATCAACACTATCACGGTGGATATAAGAGATGACACGGGACGACCGATGGCATTCGAACGAGGAAAAATGGTGCTGACACTTCATTTTCGACAAGCACGTGCTCTCCACTTTGTATAATAAAGGTGCCTTACGAGTGCGATGCACGCAGCTATATGAACTATTATGCCCAACAGGCCGGAGGTGGCCTTCCGGTCTTTAGTGGTGCACGCATGCAACGAAGACATGGGCTGGGGAACATACTCGGGAGCATCGTCAAAACGTTCCTGCCTTTGGTGACGCGTGGGGTGAAAGCGATCGGCAAAGAAGCGGTACGCAGTGGACTGCAAGTCGCCGGTGATGTCTTGGGGGGTACGGCACCCAAAGAAGCCTTGAAACGGCGGGCAAAAGAAGCGGGAGGCGTCTTGGTCGCCAAAGCACAACGCACCGTAGGGAATAAAAGGCCTGCACCACCGAGACCACGCACCAGTCGACGACCGACCCAGCGACGACGCACATCGAAGACCCAGGATATCTTTTCTTAAACATGTCCTTGATCCACGCAGAGTCCTGCCCCTCTACCAACAGTGAATTTGATTTGTGGACCGTTCCGCCCACACAGGCCAGTGCCGAACAAGGATTATGGGTGGAGCATCTCCCGCTCTCCAGCATCAACGAAACAGGGCCCATCGAGTTCACCATCAGTAATGCGGATACGGCCTATGTGGATTTAGCCCATACATACTTGTATGTGAAAGCCAAGATCGTCAATGGAAATGGCTCAAGAATCTTCGATCAAGCAACGGTGGGCCCGACGAATCTCTGGCTGCACTCGATGTTTCAACAGGTGGATATATTTCTCAGCGACAAACTCATCGGTGACTCGACCAACATGTACCCCTATCGAGCCTACATCGAGACACTGTTGTCGCATGGACGAGAGGCTAAAAATCTCAACTGACTTCCGCTTTATTCTACCAGGACACAGCCGAGCACATGGGCGCAGAGAACGACAATGCAGGATATAGCCAACGGAAGGCTTTTACCGCGAACGGCGTCTCGGTGGATCTCATGGGTCGACTGCACACAGACATCTTCATGCAAGACCGGTACCTCTTGAACAAGATCCCCATCAAAATCCGACTGATACGGGCGCCTCCGACCTTCGCCTTGATGGCCACTAACGTAGACGGGCATGCAGCTGACAATAAGATTGTCATCGAAGACGCAGTCCTGTATGTCCGAAAAGTGAAACCGAATCCAGCCGTTCAATTGGGACACCTCAAAGCCTTGGAAAAAACCCAGCCCAGTACCCTATCCGACGTGTGCAAACCAAAGTGTTCTCTGTGTCTGCTGGAAATATGAGCGCCAAGAAAGAAAACCTGTTCCTGGGGGAACTAGCCAAGCGATTGATCCTGGCCTGTGTGGAAAATACCAGTTTCAGCGGGGCCTACCCAGAGAACCCGTTTGACTTTAAACATTTCGGCATCAATTTTGTGGCCCTGCATGTGGATGGACAACAGGTCCCAGCCACGGCCTTAACACCGAAATGCCTTAACACCGCAATTTACGGTTGGAAATCCACTTTGCACGAGCCCTCTGGAGCACCGTCAATGTGATCTGCTACGCCGAATTTGACAACATCATTCAAGTGGACAAGGCGAGCAACGTCCTGTGTGACTTCTCCACCTAACATGGATACAGACCAGATAACCACCGCGTTGGAGAATGACCCAGAGACACGTATGGTCTTTCAAGGGGTGTTCGGCCGAGATGTGTTCCCATTAGACCGTATGTATCCTGCTGCTTACGTTCTCAACACGGACCCGATGGATCGGCCCGGTGAACATTGGGTGGCCGTGTACTTGACAGAACAGCAGGGCCAATACTTTGACCCTACGGCCTGCCACCCCTACATCGCGATTTAACCGACTTCATGGATCAAGGCACAGAGACGTGGTGTTAGAACAGTCAAACGTTGCAAAGCCTGACCAGTAGCGTGTGCGGACAATATTGCTTGTTTTACCTGTACCATCGATGCCGGGGAAGAACCTTATCTACCATCGTACGGATGTTTGACGAGTACCCCAAGGCCGAGGACCGCGATGTACTCGTATATGACTGGGCCGCCCATCATTTCAATGTACAAGCCCCGTTCTGGGCTTAAGTTTACAAGCCCCTTGTTCTGGGCTTCAGTTCTTTCAATGTACAAGCCCCCTGTTCTGGGCTTCAGTTTTCACGTGGTTGTTCTCACGTTGTTGTTATTACTGAAAAAGACAACAAAATGAGATCTCACCAAAAAAATCCCTGTCTTGTGTGTTTTCTATATGAGCATAATGCATGAAACTGGCTTTGAACACCGTTTTAGCCAATCAATGGCCTAAAATGGGGTCAAAGGTAACACATCCATGTGCTAAAAGCATTACCCGGGTGTACAAGAACCCGGATGTAGGCGCGGGCGTAGGCGAAAGCATCCTAGTACCCGGATGGAGGTTGCAGACGTGAGCGAAATTCTAGTACCCGTCCATTGGTTCTTTTATCGATCGCTCATTGGCTCATTTTGTCGACCGCTGATTGATCCAAATGGAACTGCCCATCCTTCCCAGGTTAATTTACAATCCCCTTTTTGGGTTCAAGCTCTGTATATCGATGCCGCAACATCGTTGCCGAACATTACCGAAAGGGAGACCTTTGACATTCTGACTTGGATGTGACCTTTGACCTTTTGACCCGACATTCACCCGCGCACAGACCCGACATTCACCCGCGTACTTCCGGATAACCCGCGCGCGCGCGTGCGGCCGGAGAACCCGCGCGCGCGCGCACTGCGGCCGGAATAACCCGCTCGCGCGCTGCGGCCGGGGCGGGCCGGGCCGGGCCGGGGAAAAATCCCAGAGACAGGTCAGTACATGCATTCCTATCATGTTCCCAGGTCACACCCCATTCACACAGACCCTCATGCATACCCGCAGACGTCAGCAGGCGCAGACGTCAGCGAAATTCTGGCGGCAAACCCCCCCACAGACAGGTCAGTACATGTCCTATCATGTTCCAAGGTCACGCCCCATTCACCCAAACCGGAAGTAACGTCATACCCCTAATTTTACATGCACCCATCCATGACTGGATGCCCCTTCACGAATGCTTCACTTTGATACCTCACTCGACTCCATCGGACCATTAGTGGCCCACCTAGACCGCAAAAACGTCTATTTCCACACCCGTTTCCCACAATTCCCTGTCTGCCCATGCGCAGAATGTGGACAACGGCCGAGACACTACTCCAGGCGGTTGCTCCCTCACATATGCTTCACAAGGATACCGCACTCGGCTCCATCGGCCCATTAATGGCTCGCCTAGGCCCCAGAACGTCTATTTCCATACACTTTCTCTACTGCGCATGCGCAGAATGACGTCAGTTCCACGTCACACCCAGCCCGTTGGATATTCCCTCACGTATGCTTTACATTGATACCTCACTCGATCCAATCAGCCCAATAGTGGCCCACCTAAACCCCAACAAGTCTATCTCTATACTACGGCCAGATTGCGCATGCACAGACTATTGACAACGAACGATACACTAGCCCAGACGGATGCTTCCTCACGACAGCTTCACAATAAGACCTCATACGACACCATAGGATCATTAGGGGCTCACCTAAACCTTAAAACGTCTATTTCCACACCCTTATCCCAGAATTCCCTGTCTGCGCATGCGCAGAATGTCGACAACGGCCGAGATACTAGTCCAATCGGATGCCCCCTCACATAGGCTTCACATTGATACCTCAGTCAACTCTATCGCCTCATTAGTGGCTCACCTAGATCCCAAAACATCTATTTTCATACACTTTGTCTATTGCGAATGCGCAGAATGACGATATTCCGACCCCACATCCACCCAGTGGGATGCCCCCTCACAGAGGCTTCACATTGATACCTCACTCGACCCCATCGGTCCATTAGTGGCCCACCTAGATCCCAAAACGTCCATTTCCATACACTTTGTCTGTAGATTTAATACGCATTCCTAGTACCCGTCCTCTGCATGGCAGAACTGTACAACCCAGAACAAGTCTGGACATGCCTTGATCTCGGGGAGCCAGGTGTTTGGTACGTGAGCTCACTCACGCAGACGCCAGACCAGTGTTCACGGTGGCGCAACATTGTAGCGAACGTGCAAAATTGTTGCAATTCGGGGAGCCAGGTGTTCGGCACGTGAACTCACTCACGCAGACGACAGACCAGGTGTTCACCGCAACATTGTAGCGAACGTGCATCAATGTTGCAATTCGGGGAGCCAGGTGTTCGGCACGTGACAACCCCAAGCAGACGACAGCGAAATTCTGGCGGGAAAACTCCCACAGACAGTACATGGCCTAACATGTTCACACGGACCTGACCGAAAAGACACGGACGTACGTGTCACGGACCTGACCGAAAAGACACGGAGGTGACCGACGTAATACTCGCTTCTGATTGGCTGAGGGCAGCGCCCCACACATCCGGAAGTGAGCGCCCCACAAATGGAAGGCAATTTCCACTTTTCCTACTACCCTCGGGAAGTGACCGAAGAGACTCGGATCGAAGAAATACGGAGATCACCCATTCTGACCGAAGAAACACGGAGATCACCCAAGAGACACGAAGGTGAACGACATTGTGGAAGAAACCCACAACGGAGGTGAGCGAAGACACACGAAGGTGAACGATATTGTGGAAAAAACCCACAGACAGGCCAGTACATATCCTATCATGTTCCCAGGTCACGCTCCATTCACCCAGGCCGGAAGTGACGTCATACGGGCCTGGTGGCGCCCCCTGACGGGAAAAAGGAACCAAGAGTTACCTCCCTGGAAAATGTGAGTCGAAAAGCCTGTATACTTCTACTGACTGACTCACACATTAACGGACAATTTGCAAATGAGAGCCTACTTCGTAGGCATATTTTCTGGATAGTTTCGTTATTTGCAGAAGAGCAAATATTTCTAAAATATTCAACATCCATAATTGAAAATATAGTCGCGAGTTATAACTTATATATCTGTCAGTCAAAGATGGTGTTTTGTTCTGAATGCTCTCGTCAGCAAGTTTGTTAATAATTTGGTGCGATGTACTATTTATTTGCTGTTAGTATAAATCAATGAAGTTACCCATTGCTACACGAATCGATAATCAGTCGAGTGTAGAAGATAAGAAGTGAATTCTTCCGGCAAATTATCATGGTAGTGATGCTCAGATGATAATTATTGATTTATTCAGGGATTTCATCCCGCCCATGGATATTTTCAGTATTGATCCCCGAGTCCTTTTCTCACTTATCATCTCCTTATCATCTCGCTTATCACCTCCTTGCCTATCATATATTTTTAATCTATAGATTCTTCTATTGGTGAAGCGCTGATGTCTACCTGGTGTTCAATTGTCGATTTGCCAGTTGCCAATATAATAGTGGATCTAATACAAATGGAATTTGAATTTTTATTTTCCGAAAAAGTAAGCATGTCACAAGTGGTGTGCACAATTCTCAGAACTGCTTACTTTGAATGTCATGTTCCCGAACTATTGATCCAATATCTCCTGCGTCACAGCAACATACATCAGCTGCTTCTGTATTAACTGAAGCAGATGATATCTCTCAAAGTGACAGATTCATCCTCACGACAAAGATTGCATTTGCTATTTGTGTCGAATATATAAACTACCACCAGAGTAAAAGTAATACATTTCTAGAATGGCCATCTTGTCTGAGTCTGATGCATATTTTCATCTGCAGACGTAGATAGTTCTCAGCAGGAGTTGTTTTATTTTCATTCAGAATTTAAGAATTGAGCGATTCCAGGTGAAAACTTATCCATTGTGATATTATTCTAAATACGACTAATTATCACATTACAAGTTGTACAGTTCGCAGTGCTATTTCCCGTTCATTACAGCCACAAGACAATCAGAATGTTATATTGAGTACAAAAAAAAACCTATAAAATTCGAATTTCTTACGTCGAATTCAATCAATACATGTGCATCAATGTGCTATTGCAATAGTATAGTTATATTCTTTATAGTGGTAGGTACATGGTCCACATGTTACACAAGAATTCAAGGTCATAAATCTACCCGTCTCTAACTGGGCTTATCAACTACTACAAACATTCAAATATTCCCGGAATGCCACGTGGTTCAAGGTGAAAATAATTTTTCACGCCTTTTACGATACGCTGATTTTGTGAAATGACACATTTTGCTCGTATAATGTTCAAAGAGAAAAGCCATCTTGTCACCACAGTTAATATTTACATCCCAGTTAACTCCCCTTACCAATTCCCGCCTTTCAATCTTATACAATTTACACGCAAATATAAAGTGATCTTCCACCTGTCCACTATCACAAACTTCACATATCCTTTTATCTAGACTCTCTCCCCTGTATCTACCCACTTCCACTCTCAGAGGCAAGATACCACAGCGTAGCTTGGCGCGCAGTGTCCTCTCAAATTTTGTCAAATTAAACAGGAGATACTTTCCTGTTTTGTATTTGGACTTAAATTCAACGTTTGTTCTTAATTAGGTTTCTTCAGAACAGCTTGAGACCACCGATCAGAGTCTTGCATCACCAAAGCATTTTTTTACATAATTAATATCACACGATTAACCGTTTCCATAATAGTATTATTCAACATTTCTTACAGACTTTAATGATGGCCACCCAAAATCACCATAAATTGCATCCAGTGGGGTCAATTTATGTACCCCGAGATAATATCTTTGTGCTCGGTTAACAATATTATTACCCGACTGCAAGGTACTTTTTTTGAATTCCTGATACAGAGACCCCGTAATTTTAACACGGGAAGTACATATTTTAAATTCGCTACTTCAACACGAGTAGTGTGACTAACGTCACATGACCTACGAAGTAAGGTGGGGAAGATGACTCGGGGGGTCCAAGCATAGTTTTATTGTTCACCTAGATGACTTGGGGGTCCGAGCGTAATGTTTTAGGTCACTTAAAGTGCTAATGCAGCGAAATGCTCTATTCTTTCATGATTAATTTGCTATATCCATGAGGAAAATCGGACAAGGAGAAGTTCTTATTTCAAATGGAAAAGGGCGTGCAATTGTGCACTTAAAAGTGCGACCGTTTTCTTTGGCTTTGTTTACAAAATTATATATGCATGACGTCATAAGTATGACCGGTCGTCAACTTGAGTCAACACAAAATTTTGAATTTAATGTTCATCGGGAAATTAAGTATGACAAGGGAAACTGTTTATTATTAGACATACGTGTGAATGAATATAGATTGACCTTTATCAATTTGTATGTACCTATAATGAAGATACATAAAGCCCCGCATCCGCGACCGAGCGAAGCCTACCGTGTGCAACCAGGCTAAATTGAATTCATTGCCATAGAAAGGACTTCAAATTCCACTGAGCAGTTCCATTATTATTACGCATTCTTGTCAAATTAATTACCTAGATCCTGGTCTATATAAATGTGTTTTGTACGATATTTATAAAATTTATCTGCCAGTGAGTGTCCGCATTGTTTGCCTGCATGAATGCATACTGTACGGTGTATCACTTATCATTACACGGAAGGATTTCCAACCTCAAGAGAATAACGAAGATCGATCTTCATTATCCCCAGATTCTCAGAGATATATGTTTTCTTCTTCCTATTACAATCAACTTTATATTAGATCTAAAAACATAATATTATATGCTCTAAATTGGAATGAAACTACCACGCCGTCTGAAGTGCTTTCTCCGAGGTCCGCGTGCTGCCAAAGCCAAAACATCAGCAGGCAAGTCTTCGATCTTCAATTTCACATTCCGGTTTTCTCACGAGTGCAAAAAGTGAAGGCTTTATTGCAAGAATTTCTTCCATTCACTCTAGATCTATATTCTATTTGCGTGCCACAATATGATCTGTTATGAAAGCAAATGTAAACTGTTGATATTAAAGTTTGGGCGGTATGAGAAAAGAAAAAGCTATTCAAAATTGTTGAATAATATTTTTTTTATTAGAAGTTATATTTGTTTTATATATTTTTCTGTGCTATCGGTAAAATTATCTTGCACCCTTCTATTTATTCTGTTTATTATCACATTAGACAATTTTTTAGTATTATGTAAATATTTCGGAATAATGTTGAACTAATTTCATGTTTATTTTTTATTTCAGATACTCCCGAGAGACTCGTTTTTCAATGTTGTCTTTGTCCTGTTTGTTATTTAAATTCAGTTCTGTTGTTGTTTGAATCTTCTTTAGTTGAAATGTTTGAAATGTTAGTTTTCCCGGTATGTAAACTCCAATTTAATATTTTAGTATTTCTGAAATTATGTTAGTGCATGGCATAGAGAAAGCTCTGTGCTCACTAATCTTTTCACTTGCCCGGTTGTCGGCATGATCGCGCGTGTATTCAACATACAGTTGACGATACCAACTTTGGAGATTTTTTTTAAATAATTTCAAATGCCAGGGGAATATTTTCGATGACGAATAATTGCACAGACAGAGTTTGGAATATATTGTGAGTTTCGACAGCTAACGTGTTATATTAACTGATAAATCCACGAAAACCCCGTTCCCTCGTATGTAAATCAGATAGTAATCGCATGCCTTCGTCCAACTACTTCCCACGAATTAAGGTAAGCAACAAATAAATCATTGTAAGTGGTCATGCAGGGACACGTGGCCGACTGGATTCTTTCTTTCATTCCTGGCACGTTACCATACGAAGACAGTGATGGATATTGAGAGTATTTGAGAGTATTAAGTCAACAACAATGTGAATTAAGTCTATGGAGATTGGCCTTCGCCATATGCTACGCGTATCGCTGGCATGCTCGTCGACCGGCATGTCATACTTATGACGTCACACACACGAAAACATGGCGACCGTATTATGTCGCACTTTATCTGCTAACCCCCTTGTGTTTCGTAGCAAAATATAATATCTTCCTGTTTAAAACTCTCTGTCAGAATTTTATCAACTTAAACCAGAAATCCCAAACCGTAAAATTTCATGATAAAAATGAAATTGACTTAAATAGGTCAAATTTTCATCAAAAGTAGCTCAGCTCAGAACTAGCTGGTAACAGTCCCCTATTGCACGTTCATGCCAAAAATCAAGGTTCTAATATGAACGGTTCTCCTTATTTTGCAGATGAAATGATTCAGATGGACGGATGAACTCACTGACTAACTCATTACCGGACAATTTGCAAATGAGAGTTTAAATTCGTTAATTAAATAATACTATTAGCAGGCAAGCCTTCTGTAACAATCAACTTGATAACCCCCAAGGGAAAAGCAAGCATCTTTCTTCCGATACTTAGCCGGATGTAATGTGTTCATTTACTTGTTATAATAGTTATAATAGTGATTATGTACCGTTTTTTATGTTAACAAGGAAATGCCAGAAACGACCTCCGAACGCGTACATTTTGCAAGAGAATGTTAACGGGGTGTAAACGGTAACTACATCGATTCACATCCGGAACACGGTTATAAAACAACGCGCTGATGTAGAAGCAATTAGAATACAGTACGGTAGCCTATTGTTAATGGTCAGACGAGTATGTATATGGCAGTGTGACTAACGTCACAGGGCCTACGAAATAGGGTAGGCATTAGGACTCCGACGCGCTTTTGGAAATCCCCCTGCCCCAAGGTGAAATCCTGCCTCTATTAAGATGGGCACAGCCCAAGTCAGAATCACCAGTGATTTTCATCAAAAATCACCAGAAATATTCATCAAAAGTAGGTCAGCTCAGAACTTGCTGGTAACAGTCCCCTAATGCACCTTAATGCAAAAAACCAAGGTTCTAATATCAACGGTTCTCCTTATTTTGCCGACGAAAGGATTCGGATGGACTGACTGACTACCGGACAATTTTCAGATCGTAGCCTACTTCGTAGGAACATGGCAGTGTGACTAACGTCGCAGGTCACAAACCTCCATTGAAGTTTTTGGGTTTAAGATCAGGACTTGGCTTCCGGCGAACATTGCTTGGCCATTATACCTGACTGGGCCAGAAATGATATGTGACGTATTTTAAAATGTTTCTATAATATTTGACTCTAAAATATATCAAAACCTCCTTTTCAAATTTTAATCAAAAAAAAATCTGCGTCAGTTAGATTGGCACCTCAGAAATTTGCCGTAATGGTGTCGGGCTGAATGACCCTATTTCTGACGGTATTATTTTGAAGAAAAAAAAAATGGCGGGGAATGTATGCTGAATTCTCCATACGTTCGAGCAGAAAGGTCAGGCTACCTGATGTGGTGGATCATTTGTGGCGGCGAATATTAGGAATATAGTTTTCGCAAGATGTGCTCGGCCAATTTACTACATATTAAGTAAAACGAATAATTAATGGTTTGTGACCCACAGGACCTACGAAGTAGGGTAGGCGTAGGACTCCGACGAGAACTGAACTCCTGGAAATCCAGGAAGTTTTAGCTCATTCAAATGTATGCATTTCAAAATTTTTAAAATTTTGTCCGGGTGACAACAGAAAGTTGCTGACAGCTTTACTAGGGCTTTACTTTACACAATCTATATAACCTATTTTTAATTTAGTGAAGACACAAACCTCTTTTGTACATAACTGTTTTGTTAATCATATGATCCATCGAGCTCTCAGAATTGTCAAATTGACAGAATTTCACTATTTGTACAGCACCGTGATCTCGATCATATATTCACCCACATTTTGTAAATAGTTACAGCAGAAACTGAACACCTGCATGTATCTTGTTTTGTCCTGTTGTAGACAGTCGCATACTTTCTTAAATATTATCAGTTTGGGATAGAACAAGCCCCCTGGGGTTTTATTCCCGCCATTTATACAGCCGTATTAGATATAATGTTTGTATATACATTGATAAAATGGTGAATAAACAATCAATCAATCAATAAATCAATCAATCAATCAAACGTTGAAACAATAACACGCTACACAGCCAAACTTTCACCAACCATTTCCAGCTTGTTACCTTCACTAGCCAGAACCGTGCAGTCCTCAACTGAACAGAACTGGAAAGGTCCCCTTATCGTACTGTGCATTTAAAAATGAACCAGTAAGTGGCTGTTTACTGGCAGGTACTGTTCAATTACCAGACGCTACTGCACGGTTACAGTGTTGTTACTGACAGGTTATTCGCCTGATGGTTACCTGTCCAGTCACCCACAGGATGTTAACCATGCAGCCTGTGCTGACTGTACGGTTACTGCACAGTAAACCTGCTGGTAACATGATCTTTCCTGCCAGTACTGTTTTGTTGTGAACCGCACAGTACTGGCTGGTGAATATTTCGCTGTGTACCGATCCATCCCCTTACATGTACATATAAATTCCATGGTGTAATGGAGAAGCACAATCATGGTCTCATCTCCATGATGTTTTTTTTATCTAATTGGTAAATAATATATTTTGCTAAACCGGTATCGCCGCATCGACGGCTCTTCAGTAACAAATTGTGGTGGTTATACGAACACATTTGTATAAAAAAAATTGTTACATGAAGTGACTGCTACACATGAGCAGTGTGACTAACGTCACAGGACATACGAAGTAGGGTAGGCATCAGGACTCCGAGGCGAACTGAACGCTTGGAAATCCTCACTTCTCTCTCCCCCTTCCAGTTGAAATCCTGCCTATATTAAGATGGGCACTGCCCAAGTCAGAATCACCCAGTGATTTTCATAAAAAAAATCACCAGAATTTTCATCTAAAGTAGGTTAGCCCAGAACGTGCTGGGAACAGTCCCCTAATGTACCTTCTTGCCAAAAATCAAGGTTTTAATGTCAACGGTTCTCCTTGTTTTGCCGACGAAAGGATTCGGATGAACTGACTGACTCACTGACTCACTCATTACCGGACAATTTGCAATCTGTAGCCTACTTCGTAGGAATAATGACACTGATACATGTGTAATATGGCACAATTAAGTTACAGACAAACATGCAATAAACCGTTAAACCTTAATTCCCCCTACCCCCTCTCTCTCTCTCTCTCTCTAAAACAAAAGTTAACATCATAATGGTTTGAACATCATCATTCGTGTGTAGCTCCTGTGACCAGGAACATCCCCATGTGCATATATACTGGCTTCAGTCTCTTCCATTGTTACAGGAGTCTCTGTTTTGTGGTCTACTTTCCTGCGCATAAACAAAAGTTGGACATGTCAGGAAACGATATTTTGTAAACGAGAAAGTTTTAGAAATAATCAGTTTCTTTGCAGTAACAAATATAAACTTAAATTGTTTGGAGAAATGATTTGTGTTGTTAAAATGCCCTAGTTGATCATAAATCGATACTTTCCACGCTTTAAACACGATAAGACTGGCTCGTACATGTAACTAACTGATCTAGAAATGATATTGATTTACAATGACTGGTAAATTATATCTGGAATTTCTTCCATATCATATAGTAGGAGTCACACATAGAGGTCTCATTCGATATATTGTCAACTGCGTAGTTAACTACTTACCCATATCACAATTTGTTGACGTTAGTCATATCTACTCATATCTACTGCTTGAGTCTCATCATAGAAATCTGACGAGGTTAACGCCCCGGCTCAGATGTCCCCCTGGACAAATTGCCTTCCACAACTCCTTCATCGTATACTTCAACCGAGATGTGACGGGGGCGAATGGGCACCTTACCCGGCGCCGCCTTCTAGGTTTAGCTGCCCTCGAAGTATAACAATATATTGTTAGTGATTGAGGCCTTTGTGAATTATGTACTGCTAATGGAAAATCCTGATACAGCTGACAGGTGACTGGTACCGCAAAGTTTAACTACTGTTAAAACGTTCATTGCGAATGCGCTTAATCTTCAATTAGCAATAACTCAAGCTAAGATAAAATTAACAGTGAAATAAAATCGTGTTCACCATTCTCTTTGTAGATATAATGCAACATTGATTAGGCATCAGGATCAATATAGTACTGAATTAATAGCTTGGAAATAAGCTCATTTTCATGTTTAAGGCTCAGTAAGGCCCCCAGTCAATTTTATTTTCCGTACAAAGCAAGTTTTATATACTTCTTAATTCATAGCTTAATTAATATCTTAGACTACGGCGGACATAAAACGACATCTATAAGTTTTACGGTCAGTGGCTGGTGGTCAATGACCTTGCCCGTTCGCCTTTTGAGCGTATGCTTTGTACGGTACCCGAAACATCGCTTCACTCTAATGAATCTCTTCATAAAAATGTGATTTTCAATGGTTGTTTGATTTGTTGTGTCCTCTGTGGCACTGACCATTGACCTTTCGACCTCAATAGGTTTCTCGTTTGCCATAATTGTGAGGTATTCCCGACGTTTGATCACAATCCACATCTTTGGACTGGAGGAATAGAACAGAAAATGTCTTCAATAATTTCGTGTTTTTTTATTGGAAGCGAGGAAAGAGGGGCACCGTGATGTTTACCGTTCACTCATTGATAATTTTAGTACCCGGCATATCGTCTCTCACTGATGTATCCCCTGAAACAAAAATGATTTTGGATGATGACTGATTTTCAGGCCATCGTGATCGTGACCTTTGACCACCTGGACTCAGTTTTGATGCGCGACATCTGCGTGATCCCATAGTAATCCGAGTGAAATTTGAGATAAGTTGTTGAAAAGTTAAGAAACTGAATAAGGGAAGTGGAGAGAAGGAGAATGAGAATGGGTATATACCACAGGAATTCGCCAGCTATAGCTGACGTCGTCCAATAATGATGATGGGTATACCACAGGAATTCACCAGCTATAGCTGACGTCGTCCAATAATGATGATGGGTATACCACAGGAATTCACCAGCTATAGCTGACGTCGTCCAATAATGATGATGGGTATACCACAGGAATTCACCAGCTATAGCTGACGTCGTCCAATAATGATGATGGGTATACCACAGGAATTCACCAGCTATAGCTGACGTCGTCCAATAATGATGATGGGTATACCACAGGAATTCGCCAGCTATAGCTGACGTCGTCCAATCGATGATGGGTATACCACAGGAATTCACCAGCTATGTCTATTCACCAGCTGACGTCGTCCAATAATGATGATGGGTATACCACAGGAATTCACCAGCTATAGCTGACGTCGTCCAATAATGATGATGGGTATACCACAGGAATTCACCAGCTATAGCTGACGTCGTCCAATAATGATGATGGGTATACCACAGGAATTCACCAGCTATAGCTGACGTCGTCCAATAATGATGATGGGTATACCACAGGAATTCACCAGCTATAGCTGACGTCGTCCAATAATGATGATGGGTATACCACAGGAATTCACCAGCTATAGCTGACGTCGTCCAATAATGATGATGGGTATACCACAGGAATTCACCAGCTATAGCTGACGTCGTCCAATAATGATGATGGGTATACCACAGGAATTCACCAGCTATAGCTGACGTCGTCCAATAATGATGATGGGTATACCACAGGAATTCGCCAGCTATAGCTGACGTCGTCCAATAATGATGATGGGTCAAAATGATAACAGTCTTTACAGCCATCATTTTCAGAAGGGGGTCGGGAATGAAAAGCATTGTTCGGGGGTCATCTGAACAGCATCTATGTCGTTGCTTTTTTTACAATAATCGTAATCTCCAGCCTTAGTAAAACCCTGCACTGATCAAGAGTTGAAAAACTGACAGGCCCAATTTTTGGTCAGTCTTACTCCACCCTGATACGCCCTGTAGGGCTTCCGGGGATTGACCTGAGATGTCGTTGTGCACACCACAGGGCATGGTAAGAATAGGCCTCAGCTCCTCAGACAAGCTTGTCGTAAGAGGCGACTATCTGAGGCACCCGTGGGGTTCCCGGGTGTGAAAAGGAATAGGACCCTACCCGTGTGGTTCCCGAGTGTGAAAAGGAATAGGACCCAACGTCGTGATATGACTGAAATATAGTTGAAAGCGACGTTAAATCATATTCACTCACTCACTCACTCACTCCACCCTGTTACTTTTAGTAATACACATACATGGTTCTGTTGTGTCGGATATCAATCATTTCATTATTGTTTATTTTGGACACTTCAAATGCCGTTACTTTTTTTCAACTGCAGCTACAATGATTAGATTGGCCACAATTGGTCATATACTGTTTATTTCATTGGCATATATTTATATAGTTGAAATGATTATCACAGACGATATTCCAGGGACCTGCACATTTGAGCGATATTTCATCTGGGAATTCATTGGGCGACATCCCATCTGACCCCCCCCACACACACATTTCAGCTTGAGGTACAAAACATTCTTTCAGATATTCTGATAACTTTCAGCCGGAATTTCAAATCATTCATTGGGCGACATCTAATTGAGTTCAAAGCATTATTTTTGGTGGCATTCCAAGCGGAAGTTCCAAGCAGTCATTAGACGACTCATCTGGAAATGTAAAGAATGATATCTCATCTTGGCGTACAAAGCTATCATTGGGCCACATCCCATCTGACAATTCCAAGTATTTTTTTTTATGGCCTCCCAGTCGGAAGTTTAAAACATTCATTAGATAACATCTCATCTGGAAGTTATTATTCTTTTTTCATGTTCCCACTTAACGAGTTATTTAGATGACTCATTTAGTAGACCAACTGTTTTCTCCGATGGCCACCAATCTGGAAAATCAAAGCTTTCCTTTTCATGATCTCTTATCCAGAAATCCAAAGTATTTATCGGATAACTTCCCATCTGGAAGTCCAAAGTAATCTTTCATGTACGCGACCCATTCAAAGAAACATCACAATTCAATCACTTGTCTAGAAGAAATTGCTAAATTTAAAACTCAAAGTCAATATTCCGGAGCTAATTTTGCAAATTATTATTGTCAAGATCTACTATTGAAACTCAGAGTCACCATTCTATGAAGAAATATGCGAATTAAATGTCACTTATAATATCCACTACACCCATGCATGATCCCCCTTGTCTGAGGGTATGTACTTCTTACGCCCAAAAGCTCATACTCTGCCAATTTAGAAGTTACAGACGATATAATGACGATATGCTGGTACGGTACGCTATATCCTGACCTTATATTGATTGGGGCCAGCAATCGTCAGTATTTTCTTGACATTATTTGCACACATATGATTTATGCATCATTGATATATGTTTCAGACTTTTTCTTGCATACCGCACATCGAATTGTGGGACCAGTCTGTTGATATCGGGATTGAAAGGTAAGATATATTTGAACAACTTTGTACTCACAGTTGTACTCATAAATCGGTATTTTCACAATATAGTTACACAATACAGTTTTCTGAGTGATCATTACGTAGCCCAGCGAAGGTGGTCAACTCATTAAATGGTCCGCTACTAGAACGCTGAAAGGTATAGTCAATTCATTGAACGGCAATTTATAGGAACACCGTAACTCCCTTAAATCATTTGATTGTTTCAAGTGATTGGAAAGAACAAATATATCATATGTGGATTGAACAGCCAATCTAATATACTGTAATTTTTAATTTAATATATCGATTTTCAAACGGAAATGATTAGTCCCCGATTCCAATGTAATGAATTTCAAGGAAGTTCACTTGACAGGTCTGATTATGCTGGGACCACTTAAAAGTACCAATCAGCACCAATCCTCGTTGAAATATCGAGGTACTGGGTCACCAAAAAATAGACATTCTGATCACCTGGATGGTCCAGCGTCATATTAATCACCTTGACAAACACGTTACCTAAGTGGTCAATACATCATCATCATGTTTAGCCACACTGATGATATGGGTGACCAATAACTAACCTATTTAAAATTTCCAGATAGGAAGCCATTCGGAAGGTAGGCACGCTGATCATCTGGGTGGTCAATAAATAACCTCGATGAAATGTCCAGATATGGGATTACCCGAAGGTAGGCACGCTAACGATCTGGGTGGTCAATAACTAACCTCGCTGAAATGTGCAGATAAGGACGACACGGAAGATAGGCACGCTGATCACCTGGGTGGTTAATAACTAATCTCGTCCTGCTCTACTTGACCGCAAGTGCAGCCAAGATAGTCGACCAGAATCTATTGTTTCTTTACTCATGGCGATCGTACCAATCGATATTTCATATTCACAGACATGAACATCAAGCTGACTGAATAGAAAATATATTTGATATCAGTGAAGGTGATCTCGGTTGTCACAACAACATACATACTGCTTGACTTTCGACATAGGTCACCTGTCGACGTCTTCATGCAAAACACCTCCAAGGATAAGGTGGTTGTCGCCCACTCTTCGCGTATACGGCGGGGCAAACAGGCAGAATAAAATATGTCGCAGTCGATTTCACTTGGTTCGCGAAGATGAGGTGATGAGCGGGTACAGCCTGACTGAAACGCCCAGTTCCTGGACTCCCTGAATGTATTGCCACATTGGTCACATGGGGGTCACTACTAATATGTTGAAAGTTCAGTTGCCCCACAGTAGTATATAATCAGCAAAATGCTTAGCATTTGTGGCGGAGAATGAGGAGAGAGGGAGATACGATGATTGAACTTAGACGTTTGACCATGGATTTTGGAAGTGGGGTCCACGACGTGATCCCATGGCAACTAAGAGTGTCTCCATGGAAGACTGTGGCGTCATCGGTGGGAGTTCGGTTGGGAAATGGGGCGTGAGATTGTGACCTGGGGTCTAGAATTGGACCAGGTTGGTCACATGTGCTCCATATCTGACAGGTTTGGTGTACCGACTCACAGACAAATATACTGACAGCATATTTTTAAAGAAAGAAAAGTGCATCACCGTGGTGATTTGTATCCAAGCCACGCTTTTATTGTAGCTGTTCATGTGGACATCTTGAATGGCATGACCACACGGTCCCTAGCACCGGATTGAGCGGTATTAGATACAAATATTTCAGTAGTAGCCCCATCAAATCATGAGACGGAAAACGATGGACTATATGACCGCCAGATAGGAACGAAACGAGGGAGTATTTATAGAATGCAAAAAAGGCCCAACTGATTAAGTATTTATAGAATGACCGTTCTTTATGCTTCACCGTGTCCGAGACAAGCCTCAGTGACGCAACGTCCACCAGCAGAATCTCACCATGTACAAACAACAATAAAACGCAACATTAAAAGATTGGTGGAAAACGATGCCGGCATACATGACCCACAACTCACTGAAAACTCACACCTCAAAAGACCTTTTGATACTACTGGCCGAACCCGCTTGTGCAGATTGATGTGACCGGACAGAATCTGATTCTACAACATGAGAACTTCAATAGGACACTCCACACGGCCCATGGCGACCAGCTATGACCCTACTATTATCCAAAACGTCCAGCACAAGCATTCCTAGGCCTAATCCCAATCGGCGGGGTTTTTCTGGACACGCTCTCTATAAAAAAATGTGGCCACATTTCCCTATAGAGAATGTGGCCACATTTCAGTAGAACGGTTTTCCATGATAAATAATACAACACTATCATGCAAAATATAAGAGAAAGAGGCCACAAATGTGGCCACATTTTATGAATGAGAAAAAAATTCATGCATTGAAAATTTCCAGTTCACGTCTCGAAACTGCGTAAATGATATCATCAATGGTCCATGCTGGAAGTGCCGGAAGTATAGTGGCCATGTCCTCCACCGAAACTGACCTATGGAAGTCAATTAACATTGAAGTGACTGGGGCGTATTTAAAGGTTGATTGAAGTGAAGTGACGTCTCAAAAGGTCAATTAACATTGATCTCCGGAAGTTAGATTATTGCGATGACACATTCGCGACCCCTCGGCCGATTCCGGCGAAGTCGTATGACCACGCGCATTAATGGTGTACGGATTGTACAGTTTTCTGCTGTAAACCGTGATCCGTCGGACGTGTGGCACATCACATACTATAGGATGTGTATCCGCTGACATAGTCCCCGGTTCTCTCCTATCAGGAGATAAAATATATATCTAAATGAAATTGGATATTCCTTGAGTTTACCTCGAAGGATCTCGTCTAATTTGAGGCGTTTCTCCTGGCTTTTCATTTCAAGCCGATCTCCATGGCAACGGAAGTCCTACTGTTGACACGCGCTGTTCGGAGTTATGGCCATCTTCTCTAGCCAAGTCGACGTACATCACGTTGCTCTGTACATTGCCTTGGCATACTTCTCTAGTAAAGTTCGAACGTGAATACTCATCGATGAGTGGAATGCAGAGACGGCTTGCTGCATCCAATCAGAATGCGCGTTACTGGCGACCCCCACTAAGAACGAGCTGTGTCGAATATGCGAGGAAATTCTGCCGAAAAAAAACGAGAAGCATTTTCACGGCCACTTTCGATGTTTTGATCAATTGAATCAGCTTTTGGGACGCCCTGCACGGTCGAACGATAACGAATCGCCTTACGAGTGTGGTCGACTTGAAATTGAAGGGGAACAACTCCTGGAGGCAAAAAGTCGCTCATCGTTAAAACTTCCACTAGGTGGCGCAGAGCAGTACTCCTCTGCCACCAGTCAAGAATGTCAAGGCAGCGTAGAGTATGGTGTTCTATTTGTGCCAAGTTTCCGTCGCCTTTTCAAAACGCGACGTCGCCTTTTGAAACGCGACGTCGCCTTTTGAAACGCGACGTCGCCTTTCGAAACGCGACGTCGCCTTTTGAAACGCGACGTCGCCTTTCGAAACGCGACGTCGCCTTTCGAAACGCGACGTCGTGTTTTGATAGTAGAACTGCGCATGTCTAAGGATCATATATTTTCAAGAAATTGTGTTGTGACTATAGATACAATGCTTTAGTTAGACAAGACAAATGACATACATGTAGATATATGTAGAAGACTGTGTAAATGAAATGTGTGGTAGGAAACTTCGCTGTGCTTATATCCGTCTCAGAAATTAGGTCATGTATATCCATTGAGTATACGCACCCCTCAAGACAAGAACAAGCTGACATTATTAGTGCGCATAATGCATGTATTTAGACAATGTTCCTTCATTAGCTTTCAGTTACTTGTACAGCGACCAACTAATTTGTTTTCAAGATAATCATCCTGTCCGTCCTCTAAACGTTTGTCAGGCTTTATTATTTTTATATTATTCACATTGTATCATTAATCTTGGGTGTAAAACTCGGCTGGCAGTGTCGTTTATTACTTGACTTTAAATTGCCATTTCACTATGCATTCAGTTATAGCACAATGCACTCATGGACTCACTAAGTGGAAGCTGTGCCGTTAGTGTCACCCATAGCGGACATTATAGTTATTTATACGCTATGTAGCGGTTTTAAAATAATTGGGCACTCTATCGCAAAAAAACAAATTCTCTTAGTTCAGATAGGTCAATGCTACCACCACCTATTTTTATCAAAAATAGGAAAATAAGCGTGTAACCATTCCCGGAGACGCCGCCACAAATTTAGGTTCGTTTATTCTAATCTCAGTTAAGAGTTTCTGCCCTTATTGCTTCGCTCTCCTATCAAAGTCTAGTTTCACGATAACGGTGACAACCACACAGTTTTGCTGATAGAATTGGAACCCTCTACTATTGTGATTGTCTTATAATTCTCTGAGATGGTCAAGCTGATAGCTCTGGCTCACTAATAACAAATGCTCCCTAAACCTGCACATGCGCAGTTGAAAGACCAAAAGGCGACGTCGCGTTTCGAAAGGCGACGTCGCGTTTCGAAAGGCGACGTGGCGTTTCAAAAGGCGACGTCGCGTTTTGAAAGGCGACGTCGCCTTTTGAAAACGCGACGTCGCCTTTTAAAAAACACGACGTCGCGTTTTAAAACGCGACGTCGCGTTTCTTTCCTATCTTTTAACATTGCCAAACAAGACGTGGGTGAAACACGACATCGCCTATTTAAAACGCGACGTCGAGTTCCGCTGTGTCGAGTTTTACAATGCAAAACCATAGGAAAGAAACGCGACGTCGCGTTTTAAAAGGCGACGTCGTGTTTTCCAAAAGGCGACGTCGTGTTTTAAAAACGCGACGTCGCGTTTCGAAACACGACGTCGCGTTTCAAAAGGCGACGTCGCGTTTTGAAAAGGCGACGGAAACTTGGCACAAATAGAACACCATAGTAGAGAGCTTTGCGATGTAGTTGACTTGGCTGATGAAGATGAGTTATGGCGTGATGTGCCTGCAAGGTAAGGAGTCTAAACATGTATGCCAATATGGATTCATGCCAGTGATGGGCGAGTCAGTATATCCTACGAGCCCGTGCCGAGTGGCGAAGAGAAAGCGGAGGTAAATTTCCGCCGATTCACCTCTGAGTGCCCGAATGCTGCACTCAATGACCTTTGACCTCCACAACCCTCCACGACACACTCAGAGGTCAATCCGCGGGAATTTGTCTTTCTCTACTACTTAATTTATGTCTTATTTCTATAGGAAAGTTATTATTTCTAGTGATGACGTCAGTAGTGCATTTCATGTATCGGTCTCCACGACTATCTTGCGAAAACACGCTTTAATATACAACCTCCAATTTAATTAGCTGAATATTGCGTCATTATTCTGACTTACTGTTGACATATCGCAATGGTATAATGAGGGCAAACAATGCAGAGCCAGGCACGGTAGTTCAGATTGGGAATTAGGTCAAACAAATACCACGAACGAATCTACGTTTATATACCTACTTACACCTCTCCTATATATAGGAGAGAGAGAATAATTTGAATTATGACAATGATACGGCAAGATATACTTTACTCCAGACTCGACAATATATGTTTACATTCATATCTGATATAAAGCATATTTATTTGTTTATTCAGTGCGAGACAGTTACCGAAACATCTCAGACACGGATCCCGATCTATTTCAAACAGGAACAAATATATAACACAAGGCTATTCTATAGATAACAACTTCTTTATTGCTGTGGAGCTGACGTTTCGTTGGAGATACTTCCAACTTTTTCAAAGCTAATGAAAAAAAAAAGAAAAAAAAAGAAAGGAACAAATATAATTTCACATAGATAATAGGCTACGGAAAGTATATATAAATCATGAAACAAATGTGCAAAATTGTATTGAAACAAGATCTTTTTTTTTGCCATGGCAACATCTCATTTTCAAAGAAATAACAAGAATATAAATATGAACATTTATTTTCAAAAGTCATTTTTTTATGCAATAGAAAGAGAACAAATCTGGTGATCACCCATATTAAAATGTGTGTTTACTCAGAGCATACAAGATCATATACCTGATGCTAAGTGAAAAATTTCTTTCGTACGTAATATGTCATTTTGGCACTCAAAACCGCGTCACATGGGACGAAAAAATCTCATTGAACCGTGCCAGGTCCTTTGGACCTCAGGTGAGATGCAAGTCCTGAAGGTGGAGACGGACAACTCTCTCTCCAAGATAGAATTCCCTTGCAATGTTTTATTTTTATATGAATTAGTGCCGTAATGGGGAAATGGAGAAAAATAATTATATAAATAGTTTATCTTATAGAAATGCATACTGATGTTTCTTCTAATTTTCAGACACGTAAGTCATTCTGTCTGACGAATTAACACAAATTTACCAGGGTCGTTCTGTTTCTGTTGCATAAAAACGTAACTTTTCCCACATTTTCATATATATTTCTTTGTTATTTCTTTGAAAATGAGATGTTACGGTGGCCAAAAATTTAGTCTTATTCTAATACAATTTTCCCATTTGTTTCACGCTACGTTAGTAGTAGGTAAAGCGTAAATAAGGGCTAAAACCCCCCACTGCGCATGCGCGAGAGCCTGTTTTTACGTCACAGCGACCTGTTTTGGGGGGGTATTGGGGGGTGCGCATGCGTGATGAGGAGGCGTGGCCTATAGTGAGTGGGGTGGGTTCAAAATGGCGGCCAGTATTTGTGTCCTTTTTGGTGTGGGTCCAAGATGGCGGCCAGTTTTTGTGTCGTGTGTGATAGGAGGTGGACGAAGATGGTGTGGGTCCAAGATGGCGGCCAGTTTTTGTGTCGTGTGTGATAGGAGGTAGGATGAAGATGGTGTGGGTCCAAGATGGCGGCCAGTTTTTGTGTCCTTTATAGAATTGCAACAATGTTGCAACCCGATCGCTACAATGTTTGGGCGACCGTGGTGGGACCAAGATGGCGGCCCGTTTTTGTGTCCTTTATGGTGTGGGTTCAAAATGGCGGCCAGTTTTTGTGTCGTGTGTGATAGGAGGTGGACGAAGATGGTGTGGGTCCAAGATGGCGGCCAGTTTTTGTGTCGTGTGTGGATTTGTGTCGTTAGTGCACTCATTGACGGGGTGGGTTCAAAATGGCGGCCAGTATTTGTGTCCTTTTTGGTGTGGGTCCAAGATGGCGGCCAGTTTTTGTGTCGTGTGTGATAGGAGGTGGACGAAGATGGTGTGGGTCCAAGATGGCGGCCAGTTTTTGTGTCGTGTGTGATAGGAGGTGGGATGAAGATGGTGTGGGTCCAAGATGGCGGCCAGTTTTTGTGTCCTTTATAGAATTGCAACAATGTTGCAACCCGATCGCTACAATGTTTGGGCGACCGTGGTGGGACCAAGATGGCGGCCCGTTTTTGTGTCCTTTATGGTGTGGGTTCAAAATGGCGGCCAGTTTTTGTGTCGTGTGTGATAGGAGGTGGACGAAGATGGTGTGAGTCCAAGATGGCGGCCAGTTTTTGTGTCGTGTGTGGATTTGTGTCGTTAGTGCACTCATTGACACCGGTGTCAATGAGTGCATAGTTCCGGCAGAAAAAAAAGTTCCGGCAAAAAAAATGTATTCATGCGCGATGATGCGGTTTGGCCGTGATTTTGGCGGTGATTCGGTCTCGGGAAAAAGCTTCCGCGGAGAAAAAGTAGTCCCTAGATAAAATGGTCCGATGGGGTCGAGTGAGGTATCAAAGTGAAGCTTAGGTGAAGGGGCATCTAATGGGTTGGGTGTGGTTGACATGTCGGCCTTCTGCGCATGCGCGGCGGCCAAAAGGGTATGAAAATAGCCTTTTTGGAGCTATGGGAGCCCCTAGTTGACCGATGGGGTCGAGTGAGGTATCAAAGTGAAGCATTCATGAAGGGTCATCTGATGGGCTGGGCGCGGGGTTGAACTATCGGCATTCTGCGCATGCGCGGAGGCCCAAGGGTATGGAAATAGCGGTTTTGCACCCAGGTCAATCAGTGCACTGGTGTGAGTGGGTGTGGGTTCAAAATGGCGGGCAGTTTTTGTGTCGTGTGTGGTAGGAGGTGGGACCAAGATGGATGGGTCCAAGATGGCGGCCAGTTTTTGTGTCGTGTGTGGTAGGAGGTGGGACCAAGATGGATGGGTCCAAGATGGCGGCCGTTTTTTGTGTCGTGTGTGGTTGCATGTACTGACTTGGTTCTGGGTTTTTTCCATCCCGGTTGTGCGCAGGTGTATGACGTCACTTCCAGTCTGCGTGAATCGGGCGTGACCTGGGACTATGGGATGCATGTACTGACTTGGTTCTGGGGTTTTTCCGCGTGACCTGGGACTATGGGATGCATGTACTGACTTGGTTCTGGGTTTTTTCCCCTCACGGGGAGGTCACGTGATCAGTTCAAGGTCATATCCATTTTTTATCGATATGTCAACCCCACACCCAGTCCATTAAATGCTCCTTCACATAAGCTTCACTTTGATACCTTACTCGATCCCATTGGTCCATTAGGGGCTCTCCTAGCTCCAAAAAAGGCTATTTCCATACCCTTCGGCCGCCGCGCATGCGCAGAATACCGATAGTTCAACCCCACACCCAGCCCATTAGATGCTCCTTCACCTGACATTCAATTTGATACCTCACTCGACCCCATTGGTCCATTTTAAAAAAAAAAATTTTTTGGCTATCTCCTACCTCCAAAACGTCTATTTCCATACCTTTCGCCTACCGCGCATGCGCAGAAGGCCGATAGTTCAATCCCATACCCAACCCATTACATGCCCCTTCACATAAGCTTCAATTTGATACCTCACTCGACCCCATGGGTCCATTATTAAAGAAAAAATTGGGGCTATTCCATCCACCTTGCTTACTCCCTTGTCCCCCCCTTCTCCCCCATTTTCCCTTTTTTCAAACCCTTTTTTAATTGTTAAAAAAACATAGAAAATGAAAAAGATTTTTTTTGGCTCCATGAATCTTTTTTTCCTTTTTTATTAAATGTTAAAAAAATTTTTTTTGGCTATTCCATTTCCCTCCTCCCTCCCCTTGTCCCCCCCCAGTGCACTGATTGACCTGGGTGAGTGGGTGTGGGTTCAAAATGGCGGCTTGTGGTGTTGTGTGTGTAAAATGAGGTGCCGCCATTTTAATCAATGTGAAGCATTCATGAAGGGGCATCGGTTGGGCTGGGGTGTGGTTGAACTATACCGTTTAGGTGTATTGATGATAATAAAATTTAAAGATCACATGTCCAACACATACTCACATAATGAAAGCAAGAATCGAACTTGCGTCCCCTCGAGATGAAGGATACCCATCCAGGTTTCATTTTTTTGAGATGTACTGAAATGCTCTCTCTAATTTATGCCACGGTATCTATTTTTACAGCTGTCAACTGTTATGGTTTGGTCACAATGTTGCCATTTTCTCCTCTATATTTAGGCGTCCACAAAAATATTACAGCAATTATTTTCAAGAAAACACCCGCTAGAAAATTGTCTTCAAATTGTCTGTTGTTGTGGGAGTATAAAAAAATCCTGGTCAACAGGGGCGCGTATATTTCGTGCGACGCTATGTTGCCAATGCATTGAAATATTGGAATCGGTTGTCTGCATGGGTTTCAACGCAAGTATAGTACTAAAGTCTAGCTTACCTGATAAAGAGTTTAGTCCAGATGATCTGGGGCTGTTTTTTTCCTAGGTGGGTATAACACACCATTGAAGCCTTCATCACGATGCATTCGTATGCTAACAAATATGCGTATCACCAACCAACCGTTCCCGTGGAGTACAATTTCATCCACCAGCTTTCACTGTTGGGGGTCGGGGAGCGGGAGTTTTGCACTAATGAAAACCATTGTCGTCCTCTCTCACGAAACCAAACACAAAAATTGACAAATTATACGGACTGCCACGATAAGCGAATGTATGCAACAAATAGCGTTCTCCGTACTGCACATGTCCGATAAAATCCCTCCAGTCAAGGGAGGAGTGTTACAGAAATGTTGATTCCACAAAACCTGTTCGGTGGCCTACATTATCGTTCAATCGCTGATCATAAAGGCTGCGTTCATTCTCACCAGAACTGTATACCCTTCGAAATCTGTGAAAGAATATCAATTTTCACATCGATACGCATGCCCTGAAAATTCCAGCTCGTTTCGTTCAGTCGGTGTATGAGTTTCAGGGAGAGTCGTAACTTTCCATACACCTGGGGCAAAACCTGAATAACTAATAATATTTGTGTGTCAATGCAGAGTCCAGCGATTTAGGCGATGTCGAGCAGCTGTATGATTAACAGATGTGAGCGACTTTCTACGCAGTTAACACTCGAATTTTGATGTCATTGCCCGGATATTCGCCTCGTTCAAACATCAGCGCCATCTATACGCTTTGGTGCAAGGGAGACAACTCTGATGCTCAATAATGGATTCCGCTTAAAATAGGCCGGCCGGGTATTCTGTGTATAACCAATACATCGGGGTTTAGCTCTCTCACAGCCTATGGATTGTTCTGATAATTATTTAGGACATGATATTCTAGTCTAACAATGCACTAATTTTATTTTCTATCCTCGTATGAGTCCAGACTATTAATTGATGCACTCGGATTACTCCTAACAAATGAATATGACTGAAATGAATGACATTTAATAGTACAATTCCTACCCGTCACATATGTAAATAGTTAATGCCATTTCGGCTGTCTGTGACTTTGCAATATTGTCGAATGACCAATTCCCAGGTGAAGATCATGTCCCGCTATATTTGGCCTGTATGGGTATAGGGGTGATCGGGTTTTTTTTATGGCTTTTACTATGAGCTATGAGGTTGATCATGTAGAATACGATGGAAAAAAATTTGAAAGTACCGAAAATAATAATAAAAATAAAAAAATCGGTGAGTAGTAGACGAAGGGAAAATTGACAAGTACTGACCATGCCCCAGACTACTTCATATGCATATCACGGCCTTAATGGCCTATGTAAGATGTAATTTACTTCACAGTTTAGTAGTATAAAAAGCGCAAGTCCTTGCCCCTTTCCAAAGAAATAAAATCGGCTCTATTTTACAGGAGTATATACGCAGGTCACGTGGGTTGTCACGTCACTTCCGGGTTTTCACTAAACACTACCTCCAAACATAGAAGAGTTCCAATGTTCAACCGCCGGGGGGTTTTCCCGCCCCAGCGCCCCGCAGCGCGCGCGCGCGCGTCATCTCGCGTCATCCCCGGCAGCGCGCGCGCGCGCGCGCGGACGCGGGTCAAAAGGTCAAAGGGTCACCTCCAGGTCAGACGGTCCAATGTCCAATGAGACAATGTTGCGGTATCGCTATAGTCAGAGCTTGAGCACAAAAAAGGGGATTCTAGATGAACCTGGGAAAAATGGGCAGTTCCATGTGGACCAATCAACGGTCGAGAAAAAGAGCCAATCAGCGGTCGAGAAAAAGAGCCAATCAGCGGTCGAGAAAAAGAACCAATCAGCGGTCGAACAATCAGCCAATCGAATTGGGGTATTCACGGTGTGCTTTCGCTGACGTCCGCGCCTACATCTGGGTTCTTGTACACCCGGGTAATGTTTTTCTGGACATGGATGGGTTACCTTTGGCTCCATTCTAGGCCACTGATTGGCTAATAGAACTTATAGTCATTGCATCTGTCATATTCGTTCCTGTCCGTTAGATGTATTCTTGTCCAATCAGAAGTCTTCATTTCAGAAAGTTCCATCTTCGGCCATGTTCGCTTTGAACCGTTTATTCTAATCATCATCGGGCAGCCCAGGATACCGTTGAGGCAACATATCCTCAGATAGCTGCTTGTGCATTCTGAGTATCTATCAGTGCCTGGGTGAATACATTCACCCGATGGGTTGGTCCGTCAGCTTGGTCACGAAGAACGTAACATTGGTCACACTGTCCACTGTCCACTTGGTGTTGGGGCGTTGCAACCGGGCCCATTCCAAGGGATCCACGGTGTTCAGTTTCTCCAGCATCGTCTCTAGCGACACTCGGTTAATGATGGTAAACGGTTGGTCAAATACCTGGATGTTACTGCTCGGGTAAAAGTATAGGACTTGGACTGTCTCTTTATGCTGCAGCACATAACCAAACGCCAGATTCAATTTGAAGGCCGTAGTTTGATCTTTGAAGATGGCTTTTACGTAGCTACGTAGACGGGCGAGGTCGGTCAGTCGGAAATTGTAGATATCTTGAATAGGGCGATGACGGTGGAAACAGTGCCGTATCATGGACCAATGGCGCCGATAGATGTCACTCACTGGATGGGCGCCCTGTAAGAGATCGATAGGAACATTTATGGGCTCGTCCAGGAAATGTTCGATGTTGTCAGGCGTATGACTCGAAACCGTAACGGTGGTGTCCGGCTGGATATCCAGGCCCTCCTGGACCGTGGGTATAGGCAGGCTCTTCGTCATCGCATCACCAGTGGCGTTCGTCTCTCCGGGTTCATCTTCACTGGGTTTGACCTTCCGCGGTCCCTCTTTAGTGGAAAGTTGTCGCCCAAACCGTAGAGACGGGGCATGCATCAAACGTTGGTGCTGTCTAAACCGACTGGGTCGTTTGAAGAGTCGACCACAATCATTACATAGTACCGTCGCACCCGCGTGGAGTACCCTCTCATGACGCAGTAAATGATCCTTCCGATTGAATGACTGTGCGCAGATTATACAAGTATACCG